>PVHY01002061.1:0-136368 GCA_004024945.1 Uropsilus gracilis | reverse complement strand
CCCAACTTGGATAAGAACCTACCAGAACTGACTTGGAAACTTCATAGGTTGCTGTCAGTTACCCCTAATATCCCATGATCAGTATTAGTTATTTGGTCTATTCATCGCAAGCCAGCCCAGAGTCCTGGTTCAAGTAATATCTGTCAGTTGGCACCTCAGACCATTGCATTATCAGTAGACTGCCATCAATATTTATTTTTTCAAATTAATATGCAAATCAAAGAAATTTTTATCTCGGATCAACAGGTGTCTTATCGTAATTCATTTGTTTTGTTATTAAGCGCCAACTGATAAAATGACATTATTTCCTGAGATTATGTTGAACTTTTTTACTTTCTGATAAATCTGTTTTATTTACAAAATTGGAAAGCTCAACATTCAAAGCAAAAATCCCATATGCCTTGGTAGTCAACCTGTCACATTAATGCTATAATTTGTGACTGAAGAAGAAATGGAGGATTTTCAGAATTCTTTAAATATTTGGAGGCTTAGGAAAAGAGCTGCATTAGAAAACAATCCCTTAACCAGGTCGTGGCTTAACTGTATTTATAAAGTCCGTGATGTTATGTTATTGTTAATAGTTTAGATGTTATACATGAGGCTGTATGAGCAAAGTACAAGTTACAACAGGCATTGGAAAAATAATAAAGCAAAATTGATTGGCACAGCTATATCCCAAAAGCCAGTTTGGTTACTATTTGCATACTTTGCCAATTTCATGTAGGCCACATGCTATAGCATATGAATGAAATTACTGCATCCAAATACCTAACTTGACAACCATATGTATCCAGTGGAGAAATATTATTTAGCTCCTCAAGCATATCCCAGGGAAAATATCCTGGGAAAATATCCCAGGATGGAATAATTGCTAAGCCTGTAAAAGCTGTTCTCTCTTTTCTTAAAACTTCTAGAAGATAAGAAATACCCTGTAACTTTTTATATGTGCCTAAGACATTGTTTATCCTCAAAAGGCAATAAACTTGAATAAAGAAAAACCTTAGGACAGAGTCATGATTAAGAGCTAAAACTAATGTGTCACAGTTCATGGAGCACTAACCATGTGTTCCCTCATTTTTTCCCCTGTAACATTTATAGGTGCTGAAAGCACTTTGAGGAAGAATAAGCATTTTGGGTACTAAAATAGAAACGGGGTTTGAAACTAAGCACAATCCTATTAACATGTTTCATATGTGTGGTTAAGGTTAAGGGTAGGTCAAGTCAATTTTTAGAACCTCTATCCATCTATCCAAAATTATAGATATTACAAATTCATATTATGTACTAAACTCTTAAACTATTTTATTGTCCTAGTGTGTAGTTGGTAGATACTTTACCATGGCTATTGCTCCCTGCAGCAGACAGACCTCAGCGGTAGCCCTGATAGACATTTTTCTAGGACTTTACAGCCCTCTTTAAAATGTGCTGTCTCTGTCTCTTGTTTCTAATAGCAAAAATGGCTGTCTCCTATGAATTATACTCACTTCATCTTTTTCTATAAATTTTTCCAAATTATTTATATTTTACATAAAATAGAAAGCTTATTTCCATTTACTACCGCTATAGTAACCTCCACATTTTATCATGATTATTACCAAAACTCTTTACAGTGCTTCTGTTAAATATTTGTGTGCATATACATACCATTTCTGCTTTATCTCTGTTGTTTGCTGCTTAATGTCTGAAGTACCCCAGGATTTTTATTAATGTATATAGTACTTGAATACTCACATATACACAATGACTTTTTTCTAATGATTTCATCACCTCATCATAGAGCGAAAATAAAGACTACTGCAAATGCATATTTGCCTTAGGCTTTTATGTGAGTAGGTTTAGTTTACTATAACTGTAGGATAGTGTATTATGGACTAAATTAATATAGCCTTTGAGATATAATAAATATGAATTAGAATATGTCTTATTCCCAGTTCTGTTTCTACTTGTAACACTTGAGGCTAATCACTGTACTCTTTGATTCATTTTCCCATCTCTGAAGTGGATTCATCAGAGAAACACTACCACCTCCCCACTACCATTCCAATATTTCCTTCCAGGTTGAAAGTTCATTCATTAGAATAACACATGCTTCCTCTGATAGTATCTTCTATTCCCTCTCCCCTACCCTCTCCACAGCACTCCTTCCTAGGGGAAAATAGGCATTTTACCTGGCTTGGAAGTTTATAAACACAGTAGATCATTCTCTCTATCTCTTTAGAATCTTCCTACCTTCAATGAGAATACATTCTGTCTTATTCCTCCATGAAACACATTTGACATAAGCAGGCATCCATGGATATATGCCTGGGCTTGTCCTTCCTGTGATTAGGTGGGGACAAGATTAGTGACCCTACTTGCCCAATGCATCTAAATCATAAAATTCAAATTTAGAATAAGTTGACATTTTGATTTCTATTTTTTCTTCCACTTTGCTTAATTTAGCTCTGAACTTTGGTGAAAGAATATCAGCCCCATCATATTTCAGTAGAGAAAACAGAAAACATGCTTGTTTTAAATATTTGGATTTGTTTGAAAGTAAACTTTTTTTATGTATAAGGAATCAGTATTTTGACTTTACCACTTTCATCTGTTTGATTGTTGACATGTCCACAAGTTTAATATCTAATCATACTGAAACAAAGTATCTTCTATGTAGTTTTTAGTTGTACATGACTTATTTTTAATATTTAATAAAACTTTAATTTTAATAGATGATTAAAAATACTACTATATTAGGTTCTCTATTTAATTTAGAGAATAAACTATTGACTGCAAAGGTTTTTCATTTTGTAATTTTTTCCTAACTTTATCTCTAGAAACTATAAAGATTTTTAAATGTGTAATTATAACCCTAAAAAATACTTGAATTGTGTCAAATAATCCTGCATGTTCTAACCCAAGAGCTGCAGTCTTCAATGCAATAGCAACATCCTTCTAAAACCTACAACAGATGAATTACTATCACTTTCACTCTTTCACTTACTGCCTTAGGTATTGGCAAATAAAACAGAGATGATCTTTCACATGAAGTTCACATTTGAAGCAAAAATGTGGTTACATTGCTTAGAAAGTGCTTTTCATATTTCATAAGCCAGCCTTATCAATCATCTAGAAAGTTAGCAATTTTCACTTACACTCAAATTTGTAAGGTACTAATGCTTTACTCTGGGAAAGGAATTAATATTTATAGTCGCAACCTGTGGAACCAGCCTCTGTGCAACCCTTCTTCTGCTCAGAGACCAAACAAAACCGTTTGGGCTTGGGTCCATACTGCCCGACCGCCATGAGCTCCCAGATTCGACAGAATTACTCCACCGAGGTTGAGGCTGCCATCAACCGCCTGGTCAACCTGCATCTGCGGGCTTCATATACCTGCCTGTCTCTGGGCTTCTACTTCTACCGCGAGAATGTGGCTCTGGCTAGCGGGGGCCACTTCTTCCATGAGTTGGCCAACGAGAAGCAGGAGAGCTCCAGCGTCTCTTGAAGATGCAAAACCTGCGAGGTGACCGCGCCCTCTTCCAGGAGGTCCAGAAACCTTCCCAAGATGAGTGGGGTCAAACCCTGGAGGCCATGGAAGCTGCCGTGGTCCTGGAAAAGAACCTGAACCAGGCCCTTCTAGATTTGCATGCCCTTGGTTCTTCTAGGGCGGACCCTCATCTGTGATTTCCTGGAGAGCCATTTTCCTCGATGAAAAGGTGAAACTGCTCAAGAAGATGGGCGACATTCTGACTTACCTCCATAGGGTGGCCAGCCCCCAGGCTGGGCTGGGCAAGTATCTCTGAAAGACTCACCCTCAGACATGATTAGAATTCTCCATAGGTCAGTGGCCTTTGAGGGACCTAAATGGCACCCCCTCCCCCACTGGTGTCAAGGCTTCCTCCCTGGAGCATTACCAAGATGTGGACCAAATGAAACAATAAAGCTTTTTACAGCCAAAAAAAAAAAAAGAAAGAAAGAAAGAAAAGTTAGTTGTTGCCTCCATACACAACAATATATAGAGACCTGTTTATTCTTATGTGTCTATTCTGATATACTGAAGAACCATTCGCTTCCTATAGATTCAATAAATGTTGAATTGAATTGCTAATACATAAAAGAAAGACTAACTTCTAGTCATTGAAATTACTTTCACAAAGTTTGTTATTCCTGTAGTAAACTGATAATTCAATACCTTTTAAGAATGCTAGACTGAATTTCCTTAAAAGTTATACTTGCTCACATATATTTCTTTATACAGTTTATTGAACTACACCAGATAATTCACATTCTGTCTCACAGTTGTTTAATACTACTTCATAAGAACAGTTAAAAAAACTCACGATGAAACAATATAATTCCCTTGGTTCAAATCCTAGCTCCACCACTTAACAATTCTGTTAATTACTTTATCCAAGTAATTTGCCTCTCTGTCGCTGTTTGTAGATCTGCAAAATGATAACAATAATATAACCTGGTGTTTTACATTAAATGAGTTATTATACATAAATTGCTTCAAGTGTATCTGACACATAACAAGCAGTGTTAGCCATTTTTGATGCTAGTTGTTATTGTTGTAGAAACTCAGAATCTCATGTCCATACACACAACATACTTGAAAGATGAGATCATGGCCACTTTTAGGAGTTCTAGACTTTGAAATAAAACCAGTACCATAGGCAAGTCCCTAGAGAAGTAAGAGGAGCCAGCTCTCTTACCAAGATGCAGATAATGAGGGCTCCTGGTTGGGCAATAACTGGTCTATAAACATGTCTATGTCCTCTAGCTAAGGACACCAGGAACAGATATACACTTCTATAAAGTTTGATTTAATGACTCATTGCAGGAGAAGGAAAGTATATGGGAAAATGGGGAATCATGAAACATCTCAGTAAAAACATGCTAGCACTTACTAGAGAACTTGGGCTTGTTTTAGTTAATTTGGTGGAGCCTTCAAGGAAACAAGGATTTTTTTTTCCTTGTATTGGCTGTCATCCAGAAGCAGGGATCATTCTCTGATTTGGTTTTAAAAATTAGTATCCAGACAGTGAGGAAGTGAAATCAAGTTAAAACTGTAATAGGTTGAAAAATAGGTTGAAAAACAGACAGTCTTTATTACTTAAGACAGTCAATGCTTGCACACTTTTATACTTTGAACAATGTTCTTATTTCTGTCTGCTGAGACATGAACATGAATTTTTTTTTTCTTGTTCCACTACAGTAACAAAGTGGTCATATTTTAGTTTGATGATCTATGAAAATGTTGCTATCAAGAGGAGAACTTCACAGATTTCCTGTGAGTGTCAATCAGTTCCCAATTAATAGTGGTTGTTTTTCTCTTTCTCAAACTCATTAAGACTGTCTTGCTGAAAGGTCAGGGCTTGCCAAGAAAATAATTATTATTACTATTCACATATATTGACAGGTTAGATAGTTACAAAATCTTTTCATGGTCATTGTATAACTTGAGCATCTTCAAACAATCACGGACCCCCACATTGCACAGCTCCATGAATACCTTTATGGCATATGGATTGGCAGCTTCCCAATGTGAATAGTGTCCTCTGGCCCTGCAGATGTACAACAAAGCTGTCAAGGCAGGGCATATGTTCCCATTCCTTTTTACAAAGAACCTCCCAGAGTGTTCAGAAGCTGACCTTGGGTCTCTGATTCAGTCATAGTTCCCACTTGCAAGCAGTTACCAGCCTGCCCTATTATGACCTAGACTACTTAGACTACTAAAATAAGAAATGTTTTGCTTTGTACAAGTTTGTGTATGTCTACCCAGAACTGGATGCTAAGAAGGATGTTTTTAGCTACTTCCTACAGCGAATAAATTAAAAAATATGTCCAAAAAATATATCTTTGCATATTTTGCTTACAATCCGGGAGTAATACAGAGAAAATAACTGAGTTCTGAAAACATTTTTAAAAATAAAATATCCTGCTGAATTCAGAGGCTAATAGTTTTAAAAGCAGACTGAGTTACTATGTATCTTTATGTCTAATGTATCTTTAGACATACTTGGATACCTGCCTTATAAAATCCCAAAGGAAAAGTGGAATTTCCCATGGAATGTTCATTAATAATAAACTTTTGTCCAGCACTTTCTTTTCATAACTGGGAAATTCCCTTTTGCTATTCAGTTTTTCTCCTGAGACATTGTAATGTGAAACTGAAACTGGCACATCCTACTGATAGAACAAACAGTTCCCAGAAACAACATAGGTTTTCATTCAGATTTTTTCAGGAAACCTGTCTCTATAATTTACATATTTTATGACTTTGCATAATTTACCTAACCTCTCTTATTAAATTACCATGCATGTCTCTTCTCTAATATCTGAGAGTGCCCTGAATTTCATTATCAAGAATCTGGACTTTCTATCCACACATTTATCACACTATGTTATAATTGTATGTTCAGGTTTCTACTGCCCTTTAGACACTTAAAGTCTTTTGCTGGTAGAGTTGATGTGTATTTCATTGCCTTTACATTTCCAGCACTTAGTGCCATGGCACATAAAATACTTGTTAAATTTATTTGTTGCCTTGGATAAGGCACTGGGTATATGGAGAATCAGAAAGGCTAACTTTTCATTTACATACTATTTTATATTTCTTGAATTTGTTACCATATCCATTCGATATGCACATTTTTCTAATTAAAAATCACATTTTAATGAAAAGAAAAACTATTTCTTGCACATAAATAAGCAAATAAATACTTGGTCATGGCACTTAATATCATCCAGCTTCTTTTTCTTTAAACCCAAGCTTAAAGATGATTTAAAAGCAAGTTATTTCCTTTCTCATTTTCTACCTAATAAGTCACATGTATAATTTGAGCAAAAAACATAAATTCACTTGAATGTATTTTTTTCTTTTATTATGAAAAAAGTGTTTGTCCCACCTACTCTATCTTAAATATAGAACATTCCAGTTTCATGAAAGAGAGAGCAGGAAGAAAAATTCCTTTAATGCTTCAGTCAGTTAATCAGACATTTAAAATATACAGCTATTTTTCCTTCCTTTGTCACTATTATTTGGGTATTTGGATCTATCAGGGCACTTCATACATAGAACAGGAGACCTGGGATTGAGATATGATGAAACTAACCATTAAGGATTTGGCTTAATGCCATTCAAGTGCATCAAAATCCCAAATTCCACCCACAATAAATTTGAATTTTATAGTAAGCAAGTTTCCCTAAAAGGAACACTGCTAAGGTGTTGGTTGCTAAACATCTTACCCTGAATGACCACAGAAACTTTCTAAGGCATTAGTTCCTAATCATCTTACTCTTAATGACCATAAAAACCCTCTTATATTTCCAAGGGGCTTCCACTGCTTTAGCCATTTATCTCAGCTCATGCTGACATGTAAAGTTTTGAGTCAAGCACATTTTTTTAAACCACAGTGTACTCTCTATTTCCAGTTTTAAAAGGTCAACAACATTATTAGTTTCAATAGCAAATAAAATGTGTAATTTGTCTGGTGTATAATCTAAAAGATAAAAAATCATTTTCCTGAAGTTTTACAGCCTTGGTGAAAAAAATATTTTCAAGACTTCAATTTATCTGATTAACTGATAAAGAAAAGTTCTAAATTCTGAGTTTGTTTTGTGCTGGTTCACATTTCTGTTGAGTTGAAAACAGAAGAGAAAGAAAGTAGCATTACTGAAGGCATATCATATACTAAACATTATCTTATTTCACACTTAAAGTATTAGCACAATACCTTAACAGAGAGAGAAAACATGGCTAGAAGCTAAGACAGGCTGCCCAAAGTTACACAATTTATACATGAAGAAACAGAAAACCAAATTTGGGTGTGCAAGACTTCAAATATCGTACTTCCCCTAAAAGACAGCCAACATAGCAAAATACAGATTTAAAAGATTAGGCTAGAAGAATAAATTTACATAGGTATGAAAAACCTTAATGTAATTAATTTTAAAAATTAAATGCGATTCTTATGAGGTTCTATTACACACAAATAGAGATTTAACATTTTAAAAAATAGTAACTAGATGTTGGTAAGTATGTAGAGAAATGAAATCTCTCATATAGTGAATGGTGTGCATGTAAAATGGCACAGTCATTATGAAGAGTTTGGCAGTTTCTCTAAAAATCTAAACATACCCACGTGGTACAGCAGTTAATTTGTTTCAGAGACATGGAAAGGTACGTTCACACAACCACCTGTGTACAATACACCAGTATTAGCACCTTTATTTATTACAGGTAAAGTCTAGAAAATAAAATGTCTCTCAATAGGTGAATAAATAACTTTGGAGTATCCCTACCATGGTATACTATTCAGCAATAAAAAAGAATCAGCTATTAATACAAGAAACAACTTGTATTAATACAAGACCTCAAGGGCCTTGTGTTAAGTGAACAAAGCAACATCAAAATATCATGCAGTTTCACTGACATAATATCCTAGAAATGACAAATTTATAGGAATGGAATACAGATCACTGGTTGCCAATGATTAGTGATGCTAAAGGGTAGGAGGCTGAGTGTGACTGTATGTAGTATGAGGGAGATCTTTGTAGTGATAGAATAGTTCTGTATCTTGACTGAGATGATTCTATAGAAATTTTTGCATGTGATAGTGACACAAAACAATATAAACACATTAGATAAGTGTGTGTAAGTTGCTTGTTTTGATATTGTATTGTAATAACATTAAGCAGTTAGGGAGGGCCATGGCTTAAAGAAAATTAACTGCCAACATATCAAGAATCCCAGGGATAACTTGCCAAAGCCCATCAAACTTGGGGAAAACAATAAGTACCTAAAGAGCGGAAGGCAGCCATTTCCCCTACATGCTGCCAGGACTGATAAAAATATATCCTGAGACTGTAGAAGGGGAAATTGCTTAGAAATTCCTGCAAGACCAATAAGCAAACACCCAGAGCCCACTTATACAGTTTGCGATTCATTCTGGCATTAGATTGGAGATTATACTACCTTAGAAACTTTCTTTTGTTCTACTTTTCTGTACCCTCACAAAAAACACTTTTATATAACATTCATGGGAATGTTTTAAAATAATTTCATCATGTTCTGAATGCTTAGAATGCTAATTAGCAACTATAGTTTGAATATAGTTGAAAAAGTTGTAGTTTATATTAAAAGGGTGATCTTAGTATTATCTTTTCTTATAGTTTTGCTGTGAGAAATATTTTTGTCCAACTGACAAGTCAAGAGTTTTGCTTAATTTAGCTAAATTTTCAGAAAGAGCATTATGTCATCAATTTTAAAATGTACAATTGTCATAGTAAGCCAATTAGAACAGCTAAATTGGAAACATTATTGTGCTTATTAACTACAAAAAGGTTTTACTTTTCTGAGTTTATAATAAAATATATCATATTTCATGAGATACAGCGAGTAATTTTGAGATTGTTTTGTGGGGAAAAGAAATGACGCATACCCCAACACTAGTTTTCCCAAGCAGAACATTGTTATTAATTACAAAGACTTTTTAGCATTTGCATTTTAAAAACTTACTAAGTACTTTTAGGCTGAAAAGCAGAAAAAGCTAAAGCATGAGATGGTTGAAATTCTTGAATTTGTACTTTTAAAAGTCATTTATATTTTAATTTGATTTATCTAAGTGATATCACACAAGGTTTTAGGTTTCTATTTCCTAAAATAGCACATACAGGTATAAGTGATCTTTATTCTCAGTAAATTGAAGACTAAATTTGAATGTAACTTTATAGAAGTTTTGAACAGATATATTTAGTAGATAGATGTGATGCTTGTTCTTTTGTTCTTATTTGCATAATTACTCTTTTTTATTGTTGTTCATTATTTAGTTGATGTAGTCCAGTATCAGTATTCTGTAAGCTTTCTGTATTTAGAAATTATGGGAACCAAATTAAATGACTTATGTATATATAAATATATACATTATTAATTATAAATATGATTAAGAATACATATTTTTAAACTACCTAATGGTGAAGAACTTAAATGTTTGACACATAATAAATAAATTTGTGTGAAATATTTGGAAGTGTTAAAATAAAAAGCATTTAAGTTAGTTTAGAAGTACTGAACTTTGGAATTAACTGAACAATTTCTATCTTTATTCCAATCTCAAAAGGAAATAAGAGCATGTGTGTGGAGAAATAGCATCTATTGTCTACAAGGAAACAATAGCTGGTGCATCTTCACTGAAGTGTAATTTGAAATAAGAATCAAAACTGCAAATTAAAGTAACTCAGGAATTACATTTGTAAATATACTTAAATATATGGGAAATTAAATTTATAAAATTTATTGTTTAATAATTTGTAATAGTAAATGTGTGAAAATAAATATTCACCAATGGTGGACAAATTATGGTATATCTATAAATCATTTTTTTAAAAAAGACTATTTTTAAAAGAAGGTTATCCAAGACAGATTATTAAGTGAAAAACAAAGAAGAGGCACACACTTCACTACTAATTGCATAAAAGTGATAAGCATAATACATATACACATATTTATTTTATATCTAAACCTATGAACTTTTTATTGAGGCATAGTATATACGGGTACATATATGCAGATATATGTATGTATATTACATATACATATACCACTATACTACTATATACTGTATGTATACTATTATGCCTTACCTTTTTCACTGTTAGTTTAAAAATACACATTCTAGCACAATCATAAACTAATCTCCCTCTTACAAAAGTTACTTTTCTGATGATTTATTAAATCATAGATTAGTTTGCTTTTTTAAAACTAATAAAAAGTAACTCATATGATATACTTATTTTTCTAATATATGATTACATTTGTATGATTTATTATTAATATCATTATAAATTATTCAATCTCACTGCTGTTTAGTATTTCACTCTGTAAATGTGTCACAATATATTTACCTTCTACTACATAAGGATATTTGGGTAATGACCACTTTGAGACCATTATAAATAGTAATGCTATGAACATTTAATTAATTCATAACCATGTCCAGTTTTATGTAGTAGGAAAAGAATTGCTGAGTTACAGGATCAGTAATGTTTACAGACACCATCATAGAATCACACTAATTGACAATCCTATCAGCAATGCATAAGAATTCTAGTTGCTATAAATTCTCACCTACACTTAGCTTATTGTCTTTTTAACTTTAGTTAATATTTTTTGTAACCTGTCACACTGTGGTTTTAATGTAATTTCCTGATGAACAGATGATGTTGATCTTCTTTTCATATTTGCTTTTTAGATATTCCCTTTTGTGAGGTATCCATGTATGTCATCTGTCCAATTTTCTGTGAATTGTTTGTTATTTGTACTTTCAAATTTTGAATCATGTGAATATGTTACTTGTTTTTTAACAAAGTAAAGTGAAAATAGTATAATTAAAAACAAAAAAATTTTAGAGTTTATGCTTCATGCTCTCTTCTTTGGAGAGACTTACAATATACTACTAACACTAAAGCTCTGAAAATTCTTAAGCTTTCCCTTTTCCTCATTTTATTTTTTATGTCAAAAGACAGCACACTATAACCATTCCCACTACCACAAATTATGCAACAAATATCCCCGTATTTGGGGAAATGGCAGCGGTTAGTACATTTAGAGTGCAAAGAGGGGGGGCATGGTGGCTCGTGCCTAAGCTTCAGCCTATGAAGCAGCAAGGGCTATGGATCGTGGTTCGAGTCCTGCTCGGGGCAACACAGCGAGACCTAGTCCCAAAAAATAGCTGGGCATGGTGGCACATGCCTGTAATCCCAGCTACCTGGGAAGCTGAGGCTGGGGATTGCTTGAGTCTGTGGTACCCCGGGCAACGTTGAGCCTGCGGTCCATGGGCAAAAACAGGGACACCTAGTCGCAAAGAAACAACAACAACAACAAAAAACCATCTAGAGTGCAAAGAATAAGTCTTGCTTGGAAAACCCAACTACATGATCTTGATGATGGTACCATGACAGGTAAGTGTAAAGGCTTTATACTTTTCATCACCACAGAATTATTTGGAGAAACGCTGTTTTCCCTCTTGTGTAACTTTATTTTCCATGGGAAAATTGCCTCTTTTTCACTTTCTTAAGTTTCACCTTTTTTTTTTACAACTTGAACACTTATTTCATTTAATCTATTAAATACCTATTAATAGAATATTTCAAATACTCCAAGTTTGATGATCTATAAATCAAGTATTTTTTTGTAAAGAATGTTTTGCGCTTTATTTTCATCTACTACAAAGTATTACAACTTTTACTGTCCTTGTTTCTAATTGGATTAGTCAACTCCTCTAGGGCAGAAATCATGCTAATTAATCTTTTTATTCCAAAACAATGCCTGGGATATTGTAGGTATTCAATTAGTCAGTGTTGAATTAATGAATCAATGTAAACTCAGTTCATTTAAGTAGAATCTGTATTCTTATAGTTGACCATCTTCTTGCTTCATTGAAAATGGGTTACTTTTAATGCTGTCAAATATCTTATATTCCAGGATTTGTCTTCACTTTTTTCCTGGTCTTGTTTTGTTTTCTGTATGTCTTTCTCTTTCTTGATTTACACCCACGTTTTGTTGCAGTAGATCTTCTAGCAGCAGGAAGAGTGTAAATAGTCCCATCTTTGTATATGCAACATTGTTTCTATTCTGCTTTATTCTGGAGAGTTTTAATTCTAGGGTCGAAGTTACCGTCCGTCAGAACTTTGAAAATACTGTATTTCGTATGTTTTAGCATAAAAAAATGCTTTGGCGATAAAGCCAAAGCCATTCTAATTGCCATCCCTTTATTTTTATTTCTTCTCTCTGAAACTTTTCCAATCCTTTTTATTCTCAGTGCTCTGACCTTTTTAATGATGCACTTAGCTGTTTTTTGTTGCTGTTGTTTTCCTTCACTATAGTACTTGGTGGGCCTTTTCCAAGTGAAGATCTCACTCCTTTGGCTCTGGACAGATTTCTTTAGTTATTTTTGCATCATATGCTCTGTGCTTTGTTCTCTTTTTCTGAAACTTAGCTTAAGTGATGTGATGAATTAAAGGTTAAAGTTTTCTGAGCACTTTGTAGCAAAAAGCATATTAAATAAAGCACAGAGTGTCAGACCACATTTTTAAAGCTAATCATTTTATTTTAAATGATTGAACTTTTTTAATACAATGTTTCATTACAACCTCCCATTACTGTAAAACGACACCGCTGCTCTTCAAGTAATACAAAAAATCCAGGAAACAATGGTTCTCTGTTGGTGGAAATGCCCCACTCAAGGTAAGTATTCCGTTTTATTGTTGCCTTGGAATGCATTTAATGAATTTGGTATTATGTATATTAGCAATCATATTCAATGAAAGTCAGCAAAAGAAGAAAGATATTTGTTTAAAGTAAAAAGATGGAAAAATGACTTCCGTCTTTTCTGATTTGGTATTAAACACTGACAAATCGGTAGTCTTCCCTGAGGTCAGAAATGGATTTGTCAAGATTAGTTTCCAATCTGTGGATATAATTACGCGCGTAAAACAGAAATGGAGCCAAGAAAGCAGACACCTCATCACTTAAATGTGTTGCCTGGACTGAGAACTCTGACAGGATTTATCATTCACCTTTCACTTCGGGAAGTGAGGGAAGAATAAGGTCGAGATAATTCCAAGAGTTCCTTAAGTGTGGAACACGCCTAAGTCATCTCATGTCCCCAAAACGCCTCCTGCGCAGGCGCTGAGGGGGGAGTAGGGTGGCGGCGCGGGTATTGAGGGGGGGTGGTAGCGAGAAGGGGATCCTCCCCCTCCCACACCCCCGCTGGGGTTCCACTGCGGCGCGAGGACAGGTGGCCCAGAGAATTCCCCGGCAAGCGAAGGCCCGCTGCCCAGTCGGATAGCAGCCAGCTGGCTGTGGAGAGGGACAGTCCCCAAACGTCTTCCTCCCCCCAAAAGAGTTTCTAATTTGCGGGATGAGGTGGAAAACAGACAAAAAGAAAACCCCTGGCCCACTTCCCACGCCCGAGCGCGTCCATCTGGGTGGGCGCGGACTGTCCTGGTCGCCCTACGCAGCTCACGGAGACCAGGGGTCTCAGGCAAGGGTGGAAGGGGCCGGGAGCCGCGCTCCCCCCGCCCCTCTCCCCGCCTCCGAGCCGCCGGTGACGCCTCCTGGGAAGTTGGGGCGGGAGGATCTCAGTCGCCCGGACTCGGTGGCGGGGCGCGCCGGGGCCGGGAGAAGAAGCTCCTCCTCGACGGGCTGCGCTGCCTCAGAGTTGACCCTGTTTTTAGAGAAGTCCGCTCTCGCTCCGGAAAAGGCCCAGCTGGCGTGGACCGTGCGGGGAATGGGCGACCGCGTAACCTAGTGTCAGGAGCGAGGAGGACCCAGCCGGCTGCTCGCGCGGGGGCGGATCCGGGCGGCCGAGGGGCCCCGGGGCCCCCGGAAGCGGCGGGCACACCCGGAACCGGCCGGCGGCCGGAGCGCCCTCAGCGCCGCGACCATGAACGGGGAGGCCATCTGCAGCGCCCTGCCCACCATCCCCTACCACAAGCTCGCCGACCTGCGCTACCTGAGCCGCGGAGCGTCCGGCACCGTGTCGTCCGCCCGCCACGCAGACTGGCGCGTTCAGGTGGCTGTCAAGCACCTGCACATCCACACGCCGCTGCTCGACAGGTAGGGCGCCCCCCGGCGCGACGGAGTCCCAGGTCCTGCCGGCTCTGGCCGCGAGAGCCGGCCCCAGACCCTAGAAGCTGGTGCCCCCTGGGGTCTTGTCACCTGTGGGCCAAGCCTGGCTTGGAGAGGAGGACCGGTTCCACCATCGCAGCCCTGGGTTCTTTTCCCCTGCTCGCTCCTTCCCTCTCACTCTCCTGGCTTCCTGTCACCTTACTCAGAATTCAGTCTAGGTGTGAACTGATCTCAGAATTATGCCTGGCAGACTGGGAGCGAAATCAGCAACTCTCAACGTCCCCTTTAATGAAATTGCCACGTGTTTACTCTGAGTGTGGCTTTTGTTTTGTTTTCGTGGTGATTTTGAGATCAGATTCTAGCCACAAGGTCCAGTGGGTCACTCACTCTTAGCCACACGTGGCCACTGAGCAATTAAAGGGGACGGGAAACTGAAATGCAGCTGTGGATGTGGAATACCGATTTCCCACTTAGTACTGAAAAAAAAAAAGTATAATACCTCATTCACACTTTCATGTTGATAAACTAAGATGATAGTATTTTAACTATTTGGTTAAATATCAGATAATGTTAAAGTTCATCTCATCTGTCGTTTAATAATAGAACATTTAAAAATAATATAGCTGGTTCGCATTACATTTTTCACTCAACAAAACTGTTGTAGCATCTACAATGTTTTGGATTGGGTTTTTTGTTGTTTTATTTTCTCAGTGGTTTATTACCTGTAGTCAGTTTAGTTATCAAATTCAGCTTAGCAGTTTAGGTTCTCCTTTCACACAGGAAAGCCTGTACCCTGAGGAAATGACTGTGATTTTTGCTAACTACAAACTGAATCAAAAGACTAAACAAATATTTTGAATGTTTCTCACATCCTAGAACAGTTCTAGTGTGATGTGCAAGTTTTAAGGGAAGGTTAGTTTCTGTTTCTAGAAAAACATTTCAACCACATATCACATATCTGTGACTGTATGAATTAGTCAGTGGGTCTCATCTCATCACTAGTCTTCCAAGAGTTCTTTAACTAGGCCTTGATTCATGCTAACATCCATGACTGTAATATTTTCCTCTCCGTCCTCTACATCTAATGTGAAAATACCTCATGCCAGATGCCTGATTGGCCAGACACTGCTACTTTCCAACATCAATTAAGTCCTTCAGCATCAATCTTACCAATGTTATTGGATTTTAATCTGCCTATGACTTTTTCTTTTCCTGTCTCACTATCAGACTTGGATGACTAGATCACATGCAAATGTAAGACACCTCTGAAAACTCTTCCACTTTTTGCATACCATAATCCAAGTCTGGTGAGATATAGGGTGTGGTGTGTTGTTTGCCTTCTGTGGAGCAAGCACTGGGCAAGTATGTGTGTCTGTAGACAGTTTGAAGGGTGGTTACTAGAGAGGATGGATATATTTTAAAATCAACTATGGAAATATATGGAAATCTAACATTGAAAGACACTCTAGGTATTCTCAAGCAAATTGATCCTCCCATTTTGGATGTTTCTTCTCAAGAGGTTAACTTACTAGGTTTTGTACCACTTGGATTGAAAGAGTAAGTTTCCTTTCCATACTCATTCAGTTTTCTTCACCAAATTGGGTAGAGAATTAATTCTATCATCAAAGAAATCATAAAGACCAGTGAAACATTCCTTCCTTCCTGCATTATGTTCTTTCCTTGTTACCTAAGATGTAACATGACAGCATTTATGTAGTCTGAGTATTGGGCTGAGCTATGCAGTTGCCTCACAGGGTGTCTAATTTCCTCACTTATAAAGTGGGGGATGATATATACATGCACTTCTTGGTCTCTGATGTGAATAATGTTTGCATTGTTCTTTAGGATCACCTGAAGAAAAATAAATTTATGTTCTGTTACCTGTTCTTATTTTAGTGATTGGTGAGTCATTTTCCATCACCTGACTTGTATCTAATAAGTGCCTCTTCCCCAACAATTTTTAACTCCTGATAAGTAGATGACTCTGATTGGTTTACTAAACATGCCATCGAAAACATATCCCTTATTTGAAATGTTGAGTGGATAAATTTGGTGATATATCAGCAGAAGCTGTATTTGACATTTTTATTTCTAAATTGTTTTGGCTTTGTCTGTTATCCCATTCACTGTCTTTCCAAAATCTGACTTCAGTAACTTTCCTTCTATTCTGATGAGCAGTGAAATTAGAAGACAACAAATTTAAGAATCCCCATGATAGCAATTCAAATATGGCTTTAACCCTGTCACTTATTATTGGAATAACCATTTGAAAATTATTAATTTACATGTGCCTCACTGTCCTTATGTTTGTAACACCAATTATAGGGCAACCAGCAGGCTCACCAACCTCTATAGGTTCTTTATGGATTCTAGCAGTTACAGAGACATATGCAGCAGGGAAGGGTAGGGCAGGGCCAGGGGCAGGGAGGCTGGGGACAAGATGAGCTACCTTGACCCCAAGGAATCTTCACACTCCTTCTCTGAGCTTTCTTGTGTTTGTGCTCATGCTCTTTGGTGCTCTTTCTAGCATACTCTGCTATAGCATGCTCTTTTATCCCCTCTCTCCTTACACATGCATATTTACACGTGCACACTTACATATACATGTATCCACTGGGCTCCACAATCATGGGGAAGACTGAATTGTAGCTGATGACACAGACTAATGGAGGAAAAAACCTGACTAATTCTCTTACCCTACAGCAACATAGAGGCTTATCTTAGGATGATAATATGCACAGAGTGGCTAACACATAATAAGCTCACTGTAGAAGGAAGAGTATCTCATAATCTTAATAGAAGAATGAGTGTATTAAGTATATTGAAATTTTGCTAACATGCCCTCTATATAGTTCTTTCTCTGAGTATCAGGAATTTTCAGGTTCATCCTGTGTCTCCCTTTAAAGGATGCTACACAATATTTGTCATTTTGACCTATAACTCTTGATGCAGTTACAGAACTATTTAAACTTAAGGATTTAAACTTAACTGTTTAAACTTTAACTAAACTGTGCATTTAATTAAAACAGTTCTCAGACTGATAAACGAATAGAGTTGGCTAGTTGATAGCTGAATTATTAAGTTGTGGAAGATAGGGAGAAGTTTTTCATATTTCATCCTCTTGTAATTTTTTTATTTCAAGGTATATGACCTATTCATAACATCAGTGGTAAATATTTTTACTTTATTGTTTGATTTTTTTATTGTTTTTTAAAATAAGTCTTATAATCTGAGCTGGAATATCTGTTGTTTTCTTTTTTTCAACGGTCATTCATCTAGAGCTTGAGTGGTTAATCATCATCACTTACTCAATAGGCTTCTCTTGGAGATTTTTCTATTTCTGCTACTGCTGCTACAAACACCCATTCAATCAGGGCAAAAACTAATGACATCCTTTATTCCCTTTCATTTTTTTTAAATTCCCTTGGTGAGTCAGTGATTGGTCTCCACCTGGGCATCGATTCGGATTGTATTTTTTATTTCTATTTGTAATCTTTCGAGTTTAGACTGTTTCTTCACATCTTAATGCATATTATAACCATCTGACATCTGACTTTCATATTATACCTCTTTCTATTTATCCTGTATCCCACTGTCAAGTTAATCATCTTGCTGTTGCTGCTGAAGAACCTGCAGCATAGCTCAGAGATAACTGAAGTGTAAACACCTTCACCTGACTTTAAAGGTCTGAGATGTGACCCTGATCTACCCCATTTCTCCTTCACTCATTCCACATGCTCTACTACATATCCGCATTCAAAATAAACAATGTCATATTCTAAAACATAACCTTCACTTTATATTCTTCATATATAAGCCGTACATATCTATTAGATTTACTATGTGAAAGGCACTGGTCCAGGTCTTGGGGATAAACAGTGAAATGCAAGGTCCCGCCCATTTGAGGTCACATCTGTCTTGGTTACCCTTTTTCTAACTACCTAAGTCTTTTCATTCTTAAATTAGTATAGTTGAAATCCCACCTCTAAACTATCATCTAGCTGAAAATTTACTCTGAATTCTCCATTGTTCTCTATCTACTTACTTGTTTGTTGCTGGTGGCATTTGTTACATTTTTGTTTTTAATTTAGATATTTAATTTTCTTTTTTTTATTAGCTCTTCTTAATTTGTTTAAGCTTATTGAGGAATAATTGACAATATAACTATTTTTAAAGTGTATAACCTGACTTTGGTGGTGGGTGTGATGTGTTAAGATACATCTGAAGAGGTATATGCCTGTATCCCTGAATTGTATTGTTGTTATAAGCATACATTACCTCAGTAAAAAATTATATAGCTTAAAAAAATTCAGCGTCCTATATGATGATTTGATATACATATATATTGTGGAACAATTATCACCACAAGGTAAAATACAAAGTAGATGCTCAAATGAAAAGTTGTACAACATCATTAGTCATCTGAAAAATGCAAATCAAAACCACAATGGGTGTTTTTCTTGAAAGATTTCTGGCAGATTGAGGGCACAGTCTACTTTTTTTATGCCTATATTTTTCATAGTGCTGAGTACCACTTATGATGAAAATTTAGCATTTCTTTTTTTGATATGAGTATGCAAATGAACTTGGAATTCAGTGTTACTCCAAGAATCTATTATAAGCATTTATCAGTCTTTATTATTCCTTTCCTTAGTTCCAGTGTACAGTTTTTAAACATTATTGACCTTCTTGCAACTGTTATCATCTATAATAACAATTTAAGTGTTTTAACATTCAGAATAAATTGAATTTTCACATGGTATGCAACCATAAAATTGAATGTAATATTCTGATAAAATCTGATCTTTTGAATACAACAAATACCAATCATTCAGTATCAATAGATTTTATAAACGTACTCAAATGCTGTATTCTTTCCCTTTCCTAGAAAAATAGAATAATAGTGACCTGGGTATAGCAATTTTTTCTGTCAGTGAATCATGTAAGTTAATTTAATATCCTACCAGAAGAATATATTAAGTAGTTATTATCCCTACTTTAAATATGATGAAACTGAAAGATGGAGAAGTTGCATAATATGAGAGCAAAAGCTATTTAACGAAAAAGATTCAAGCTTAATTTTATGAACGTGATAGGTGTATATTTTTCATTATTTTGACATAATTTTGCATTTTCTATGTTTTAGTGAAAGAAATGATGTCTTAAGAGAAGCTGAAATTTTACACAAAGCTAGATTTAGTTACATCCTTCCGATTTTGGGAATTTGCAATGAGCCTGAATTTTTGGGAATAGTTACTGAATACATGCCAAATGGATCATTAAATGAACTCCTACATAGAGTAAGTACTATGTATTCAGTTGCTAAAATTCTGTTAAATAAGCTGCATCATGTTTTGGTTTTACATGTGATGAGATTATTTAGGTATATATAGATGAATCAAAGTAAGAATAATGAGAAACAAATACAGTGGCAAATTTTTACTATTTATATCTTCTTTCGTGTTGTTAAATGTGGAATCAAGCCATACATTCTAAAGAACCTACAGTATTTTGCTCAGATTACGGTTCTTAATTATCTACATCTCAATTATCTACATACCCAAGAACGCATA
Organism: Uropsilus gracilis; assembly: GCA_004024945.1. NCBI lineage: Eukaryota > Metazoa > Chordata > Mammalia > Eulipotyphla > Talpidae > Uropsilus > Uropsilus gracilis. Next base: position 116,181 of record PVHY01002061.1, on the reverse strand, counting down.
AGAAAGAAAAAGTTGTACACTATACAATTTTAAGTTAGTTGGATCAGATTTTGTTTTATATAAAGATAACGTAGGATTCAAATTAAATATTAATATCAGTTCATAAAGTCTGAATTAACAAGTCAAATAAATCTCCAAGTACCAAATACGTGTCTCCACTGATAAGACAATGGCATGAGCTTTTTACCTTTTTTCTCAGAGTATCTGTTATTCAGGCTCTGATTGTGAATCTCATTAGTAAACAGAGTTTATATTATTATTATTATTATATCCAAGATAGTTTCTCTTGAGAAATTTATTTTAAAGTAACTAGTAGTGTCTCAGCATAAGATTTAAGTGACCACCACCATGGCCAAAATATAAATGTGAGTCAAACACATTTTTTATTGTTGAAAAATGAATATAAAATGGAAATTCTTATTTTCTCCCTCTATCCCAGCATCTCAACCCGGAAGATATTTTGATACCCTAATTTAGAGCCCACTAAAAACTTTAGAGCCTCCTTCAAAGGGATTACTAGCTTTTGAAAGCAATCACACAAAGTTGTTTTTTTTAACCTTCCTTTTTATGCTTAAAAGCTTGCAAAATAATACTATACTGCAAACAAGTCTCATTATTCCTTAAAACTACATAATTTTCAGGAAAAGTAACTATTTTACAAATTAAAAGGTTCAGTTACTCAAGTGGAAGGAGATCTGTATATATAAGAGGAAGTAAATACTCAACCTTAGTATTTTGTATTTCTTTTGGTTTTCTATATTTCATTATTAGGATAGGATTTATCTTAAAGCATTTTCCCTCAACCTCACAAAGATGTTCAAAAGTGACCCAGTAGCAGAATCATTCTCAAGAACAATTTCGAACTTCCAGTAGAAGCATAATTTTCCATTCCATTTTCATTACTTTGGTGCCATGGTACTATCTCATTTTCCTGAGTACAGTCATTTTGGAAAGCTGCATTCACTTCATATTCAGAAAAATACTTAAGAAATAAAATCAGATAAATCTCATTACAAAGAAATATAAAACATGTTTTAAATGTGTCTATATGATCTATACTTTAAAAATGAAGATGAGGATCTTTGTCTCCTTCACAAAACCAAACTCCCAAAACTAATTTTTCAAACTATAATGCAAATAAATTATTTCATTAAAAGTATGAGATAATAGTGCTTAATCAGCAAATATATTATGGTTATAATTTAATTGATTAAGTATTATAGTACATTATGGTTTTTATTATTAGAAAAATTCAAATAAGTTTTCAAATGAATGGTGTGATACATGCTGAAAATAATTTGTATCTGTGGGGATTGTGTGCACACATTATGTCATATAAGCTGTAGAAAAGGATGGTTGTATTAGTATAAATGTCTAAGTATTATTCAGATTAAAAAAAAAAACTAAAAGCTGTCTTAACCAAAACAAGAAGACCCAAGACCATAGGTTTGCATTACCTAAATTAAAAGAAAATAGCAATACCATAAAGTTATCATTAGTTTCTCTAAAAAGTGAAGAAGATAAGATGCCATGTTGATACATGTAATAAAAATAAACATATGTTTTAACCTTAGTTTATACAATATTTTCTTTGGAAATTTAATTTCCTAATTGGAAATTTAGCTACTAATTTTAGATTTATTTCTCCATATATATAAAGAAAACAGAATATCCTGATGTTCCTTGGCCTTTGAGATTTCGCATCCTGCATGAAATTGCATTGGGTGTAAATTACCTACACAATATGAATCCTCCTCTACTTCATCATGACTTGAAGACTCAAAATATTCTATTGGATAGTGAATTTCATGTTAAGGTAATACTTTATTTTAAAAGCTTGAATTTTTTTTAAATTAGTAACTTTTAAAAAATTTAATTCTTTCTCTAATCTGGAAAATTTAATATCTCTCCCTTTTCTACAACCCCTAAGTTTTAGCCCTACTTTTATGAATAATAAAATAAAATATTTATATATATATATAATTTTCTCTTGTCTCATATCCAAGTGTAATGAATATAAGCAGCCAATTCTTGGATATTTTTAACTTCAATTATTCTTTTCCCTTGCAGATTGCAGATTTTGGTTTATCAAAATGGCGTATGATGTCCCTCTCACAATCACGAAATAGTAAATCTGCACCAGAAGGAGGAACAATTATCTACATGCCACCTGAGAACTATGAACCTGGGCAAAAATCAAGAGCCAGTGTCAAACATGATATATATAGGTATTTTGTGTTCCTTTTGCTCAGAGTTAACATTATCTAAAAATTAAGATTAATCAGTCAGAATTTTGAAACCACATTTTTAAAGCATGATTTTATTTTTTTCTGGTGTGTTAAAAATAAACTGAAAACCACAATGGTTAATATCTTTCAAATTAGAAAGTTACTTGAAGACTCTTTCACAACACAAACCCTTAGAAAAACTGTAAGGCATGTATTTTTGTCCTGTCAAATCACAGTGTATTACTCAGGGTTTTTGACATGACTTTAATGGAGGGAAGAAACTATACGTAGTTACATTTATCACTACCAAAGAAGATAGTTTTTTTTCCCCCAGTTTAAGGACTACAATAGGAAATTTGTTTTTAAGTATAAGAACTACACAAGGAAATTTTTTAAATCAATTCTTATTTTGTGTGAATAATAAAATCATGTAATTTAGAGGGCATAGCTTATACACATACTTATTACCTATAATTATCACAAGTTTTCTTTCCCTATGACTTCAAGTTTTCGTTACAATAATTTCCTTTTTTTCAAATTAGGATTTTCTTTCAAAACAAAACTGTGCATTAACATTTATTATCTTTGTTGTACTTTTTTGAACATTTTAGTACCTTACCACTTTAAAAATGACATCATTGTATTCAGCATTTAAATGTTACTTTCATTTATTACACATTTTTAGTTTATAATGTACTGTGCATATGTGCTTCATTTAAACAGTTATGCAGTTATCACATGGGAAGTTTTATCCAGAAAACAACCTTTTGAAGGTAAGTGTACTTTGACTTTCTTATGACTTTCTTAACATCATATTGATAGGCTCAGGTCTGTCTGAAGTTCATTTTATTTCACATCTGCCTACCATCCATTTTTTTGTCAAAAATACAGTATGAAAGTATAGCAATTTACCAATTGTGAATTTGATTTACCAATTTACCAAAATTGACCAGTTGTGGAAATCATATTAGTGTCATAAAAATGTATATGCTGTTTCCTAGTCTGACAATCATCAGCTCTATGAAAAATCCAGTGAGGCTTTTGAATATTCACTTTATAATCTGAAAAATAAAAATTTGAATTCCTATTTCTAAGATTCATTTTAGCTTTAGAACTCTTTATATAAAAATTTAGTGTTCCTCCTGTAAAAACCAGAAAATATTAAGAAAGAATTTAAACTTTCTGGTAATTATTCTTAAATTTGAGATTTGCATAGGTCAGTTTGCTGTCAACAGTCTCAGAATCTCAGCTGTTTAAAAATAAACATTAATTCATCATTCAAAATAGGGGATTAGTTGCAATAGACCTTCTTCGCTCTGAGCTTCTGCTTAGTTCTGCTGATACCTGTTTTGTTCTCTGCTTGAGTTTCACTGGCTAAGTCAAATCATATGTCCAAATGCAAAATTAATGAGAATACAAGCTTCTCTCACAGGAAGGAGGGAGACAAGTCTGGTAATGACTGGGCTGTATATATTTCTTTAACAGAAAATGGAGTAATGAATTACTCCTAGATTTGAAGACTCCCTCATTTTTGTTTTGAATAATATATTCCTAATAAATGCTATTTGTTTGGACAGAAGTCACCAATCCTTTGCAAATTATGTATAGTGTATCACAAGGACATCGACCTGACACTGATGAAGAAAGTTTGCCATTTGATATACCTCATCGAGCACTTATGATCTCTTTAATACAAAGTGGATGGGCCCAAAATCCAGATGAGAGACCATCTTTCTTAAGTGAGTGTACAGTTTTAACCTGAACTTTTTTATTGCAAAAATAGTAAATATACTGTGAATTAAAGATTTCTTGAATAACTGCAAATTAGATGACAAACTCGGTTTTTTTTTAAATTCTCTTTGCATTTGTTATCCATAGCATTTATAAAAGGGTAACTATTTCTAGAGCAGATTCACAATTCCTAAAAGAAAAGTCATCTGATACAAATAATCATTCCATTCATGTATTTAAAAAAAATTACTGACCATCTACCAAGTCGTTTGTACTGAGATGAGGACAAGGAAGAGTAAAGAACAAGGTAATCCAATTTGCTAAGTACTTGGAATTCACATTCTACTTTGAGAAGGCAGTGAAGAACCAAATAAACAGACAAGTTATAAATTGTATATTAAGGATATAAGCCCAATACTAGAGTAGTTAGGGGACAGGTGGAAAGCAGTTTATAAAGAGTAAAAATTTGAACTGAAACTTGGAAAGGAGCCAGTCATTCAAAAGCTGAAGAAAGAAAAACAGCCAGGACAAAGGCCTTGAAAAGTTTCACATTTGCAAGTAACAAGAGAAAGGTCTGCATAGCAGCAATATAATGAGCAAAGAGGGAATAACATGAAGAGAACTCAGAGGGACTGTTGCTTTCATTGAAATGTTATATATTTCTTCCAAGTATAATTGAAAACCATTAAAGTATTTTGTAGGAAGAGAATATCTAATTTAAGCTCAAAAGAAGCTAGTGCTGTTGTATAGAAAATAATTGGAGAAGGATAAGAGTGGAAGTAAAGAGAGCTCCTAAAAGATGCTGTAGTTTTCCAGTGAAGGTGACAATCCTGAAAGAAAAATTTGATGGAATTAAGATCTATCTCAGAAATAGAATAAATCATCACCAAAATGTAAATGTAAAAGAGAATCTTTAACACCTTAAGCAAAGCAAAGAATTCTTAGATATGACATCAATAACAAGATCCATTTTTTTAAAAAAACTGATAATTGGACTTGGACAAAATTTAGATGTTTGCATTTTAAAAGATACGATTAAAAAATTGAAAACAAAAGATAGTTTGGGATTCTTCCATCTAAAAAAGCAAAGATATATTTCCATTAAAAACTGTTCGATGCTCACCATTTTTTATATTTAAAGTAAAATTGGCTAAAATATTGGATTCACATTGTATCTCCTATTTCCCAGAGCCATGAAAGAGGATATATTCCTCTTTTATCCCCAGGACCACTTCCAATCAGTAATTTCTTCTCTGTTCTCTACTGAAGAATATGCCATTAGGCAATACTTACTTCTCTATGAATTTCCTGGGTTTTTCTTTATTGCTCATTGAAAACTGGCTTTTGGCTTACTTCTGTGCCCTGCATTAATCAGATTGCTCAATATTTGTGGGAACAGTCTTAAGAATGTCTGAAGTTCTACCTCTTTGCATATTCTCTTCTCTCTGGTACTCTGTCCTATTAATTCTATCTGTTTCAGTTTACCAAGAGTCTCAGCCCCATCTCTTCAACTATCATTGTCTACCAGGCTCTGCTTCACTTTCTTTTCCTTGTGCTATAGTTAGAAATTCTCTCATAAACGAGTAAACGAGGCAGTCGTAAAGTTCACGTCATTTGTGACCCATATCTTAGAGATCACTGTTCTTTGTTGCCTGATATCCACTGTTTTAAAAACATTCAGTTTCATATATTTGTCTGGCTTTTCAGTTGTTTAAAGAGGAGAGTGAATCATTTCCTATTACTCCATTTTGACCTAAAGTGGAAGTCTCTGGTTTCTGTAAAGTAATGGCTAAAACTGGGCACTAAACACTACTTAGCAATTCTGTTATGCTTCTCAAATACATCTGCTATCCCATTCTCATAGATCAGCTGTCTTTAAAGTACAATAGTACAGGAGCCCTGGAAGGCAAGTGGGAGTTGAGGGTTAGTCCCTGGTGCTCTTATAAGGGGTTCACAAAATCAAAGCTGCTTTCAAAATAATAAATACTAGAAGTATTTTCCCATTTTTACTCTCTTCTCATAAGTTTAAAATGGATTTTTCCAGACGTGTGATGATTTTGTTCCAATAAATAATGGAATGTGTACTCATATGCTTCTGTTTTTAATTTTCTATTCTAATTTCTAATTTATAAATATCAATACATATGACTCACATATACAAAACATCTTTGGGATGATGAACAATTTCGAAGAGTTCTGAATCCTTTGACTCCTGAAGTTTGAGAACTGCTGTCATATATTATCAACTTGTATTGCTGAAAACAACACACAGGTTCTGTTTTTCATGTTTCAAAAATGAGGTTGAAATTCCCATATCAGTGATAATAGAGGTAGAACCTGTCAACTTCTGTCTTTTCCTCAGTCACTCATCCTCATTTATTAATTTTGGAGAAAAACTGGACATGCTTTTGTTGATCCTTATTTTTCTTCTCTTGTTGGAAGTCAGCTATCTACAGCGTGCACACATTTTCTGTTCCCTTTTGTGGAAGCACAGTGAGACCTATGGCTGAGTGAGTAAAGCTGTCAAGTGCAGAGGAAAATATTACTAAGCCTTTGGAGTACAGGTTAAAAGGTGTTGATGTGTTCAAAACCATCTGTCTATAGTCAGTAACTTTTCTTATACATTCTGAAGTTAGGAAGAAAAGATGAGTGACAAATATGTGTTAGTCTCTCTTCTGAATTCCATGCTCCATCTTTCCTTTGACTTGATGACTTGTTTTCACACTATATTGAGAAAATAGAATCAATAAAAGAGAATTCCTTCATAATTCCACTATCAGATATACAAACTTGGTTGTACTTTTTATCTATTTTTTTTGCCTTGGATGTTTTAAAATGGAGAAAAGTATTTGAAAACTTATACAAATAAAAGCAGTACCACTTACACTCTCAATACCATTTCCTCCGCTTCCAGAATTCTATTTCTTATATGTTATATAATTACTTTCCCATTGCTTACTTTACCAATTTCTGCATATCTGCTACATCTGACTGCCATACAGACATTTTCTGTTCTTGTCTCTTTTCTGTATTGTCAAGAAAAAATCTTGACCAACATAAATATCATCCTTTAGTTAAAAACTCTTTTGTCTGCTCCCATTCAGAATAAATATTTGGTAATACTTGTTCATACCTGTTCTCTACTTCTTTCCATGTAATTCATTTTTCTATTTTATTTTCAACATACTTACAGCAATGTCCTTTTTTCATATCACCACTAAAACTGTACTTGTAGTAAAAGTTATCCACAAATGTTGATGTTGAAAAATTCTGTTTCTCTTACTTGGTTTGGGACAGATTACTCTTAACTGACTATGCCCTCCTTGAAAATTTCCTTTTGGTGGGTCCTAAGAGCTCAGTGGTTACAATCTAATATCCTCTTTTCCTCAAAATATTTTTATGTTCCTCTACTAACTGTTAAAATACTTCAGAGTTCAAACTTATATTTTGCTGTCTATACTCTATTCCAGATGATCCAATTCAAATCATGACATTGTACACCATCTATATGTTAATGGTGCTCAGTTTTATATCTACACCTTTCCCCTCTTTGCACAACAAATTCACTTATTATTGGATTAGTTGCAACTATGACTGTACTTGTTGTCTATTATGAATAGTGTTGCTATGACTCCCCATGTTTGTCTTAGTATGAACTTGCTTAGGTAACCACATATGAGTGGATTTGATGGTTTGTATTTTTTAATTTATTAATATTTTTCTTACATTGCTATATACCCCATAGCTCTCCTGCCACCATACAACATGTGATCCATCACTATATTCCCTTGTGTTCATCCCTCCCCTGTTTTTAAATTAATCTTTAAGAAACTGTCAAATTATTTTTCAAAGTGAAAACATTTCCTCCAGAAATGTAGTTAAATGGATGTCTTTCTACACATCATTTCAATACGTGTAATTCTCCTTTATATTTATAGCCATTTTTGTTGATATGGAATAATACCTCTTAAATTTTATTTGTATTTCTTAATGGATATTGATGTTAAATGTGTATTTATGTATTTTTAGTCATTTAAATATTTCCTTTGGTAAAATTCAATCTTTTGCCCATTTTTGAATTAGATTATCTTATTTTCAGTTTGTCAGAGCTCTTTATATACTTTAAATATGTCTTATAGTAGATACATATTATGCAGAGATAGTCTCCCAGGCTTATCTTTTCATTTTTTTAATAGCATCTTTTGAAGTACAAACAATTCCAGTATTTTTGAAGTCCATTTGTCACTATCATTGTTGACGTTGTTTTTGATGTCATATTTAAGAACTCTTTGCCTAACCCAAGGTCATGAAGATTTTTTTCCTATATTTACATTTAGGTGCATGATCCATTTCAAGTTAGTTCTATGTATGAAGTGAGGTAAGAGTCTAAATTTATATTTTTCCATGTAGATATCCACCTGTCCTAGCAACATGCATAGAAAACACTATCCTTTCCTCCCACTAAATTTCTTTAGGAACTTTATCCAAAAGCAATTGTCCATAATTATAAGAGTTTTCCTTTTTATTTTATTTTTTTGGAATCCCGGTTTGATCCCATTGATCTGTATGTTTTTTTGTAGCTATAATAAAAATTTTCAAGATAATTGAATGTAATTATTTTGGATAATTGTTATATTGTTGTTATATTTTTAATTTAACAATTATAAATAAGTCAATTTTTTCCTTATTTAGAATGTTTAATAGAACTTGAACCAGTTGTGAGAACGTTTGAAGAGATAACTTTTCATGAAGCTGTCATTCAGCTAAAGAAAACGAAGGTAAATTGTTGAGTGAAATGCAGAAATTGGAACTTTATATAATATATATTCTTTACTGGGATTTTTAGATTAATGTAATTTAGTTTTGTCCATGTATTTTGTACAGATAAAGGCTACAGTATTGGGGCAGGAAATTTACCAGAGACTGAATACTATACTATATGTTTTCTTTGGGAAAAAAAAACCTCTTCAGATTTTTTGTACTTTTTTGACTAGATGTTTTTGACATCGTTTAGATGTATGAATTCATTTCATTTTATTAATCCTTTATCAAATATAAGATTTATAAATATTTTCTATACACTTGAAAGAAAAATATTGGTAGTTTGCCTTTTAATTTGGTTGATAGTTTTCCCTGCTGTGCAGAAAATTTTTAGTTTCATATAGTTTGACTTCTGTTGCCTTTGTTTTTTGGAGTCAGAGCCAAAAAAATCAGCAAGACAGATTTTAAGGTGCTTACCATGTATGTTTAAGGTGCCTACCATGTAAGCTCTTCTAGGAACTTTATGGTTTCATATCTTACATTCAAGTCTTTTCATTTTGAACTAATTTTTGTACCAGTTTTCCCAACACCATTCATTAAAGAGAAAATTCTTTCCCTAAAATATTTTAATGTCTCTTTCATTATTAATTAATTAGTCATATATGCATATGGAATTATTTCTAAATTCTCTGTTCCATTGAATTGACTATATTTTGTTTTGTTTGTTTTGTTTTTTACCATTACAATGCTGGCATTGGTATTGTGGTTTACTTAATCATGATTTAAAAGGGAAGTGCATAAAAGAAAGCATTAGCCTTAATCAAACCAAATAAAACATGACAATAGCAATATTAATACAATTAAATTAGAGTTTAGGAACTATGTTCTGATTCTTTTAACAACTTTTCACTGGCTTTCTCCCTTTTGAGCATTTACAGTATTTTTCAGTGTTCCAATGTCTCCACTTGTTACTAGATGAAAAACATATTTTTTTGCTTATCTTTCAGTTCCCTTTTTTCTCCTTACAACTTTCTCTTCTGCCAAGTGAAGAGAGATAGGAAATTCTGTTTTCTTGGTTATGAACTAGAAGAGAAACATTGGAGTTGCATTTTTTTTCCCCAAAAGAAAATATGGGTTTGTACATAATTTAAAATGTATATTTCAAAACCTCATAAACATGTAGTAATAGTGTTACTTTTTTGGCAATCTTTAAGTTGCTATATTGTTTTGAGTTGTGTGAGTTTTTTTCCTTTCCTTTTTCATGTTCATATTAATTCTATGACACTAGTAAGGGCATATTATATTAATTCTATGAAATTGCCCTGGTAGGGCAGGAATATCATCTACATTTTATAGGGGAGATACTGAGGTATAGAAAAAGTTTAGTCACATAATACCCTAAAAAAAACTAGTTAATGGTAAAACCAAAGTAGAATGCAAATTTAATGTTTTTCATTAAAAAAATCTGAAAGCAAAGATCACCAATTTGTTTGACTTGTTTTATTTGAATTTCCTACATTTTCCTCAGGTCTTTGACCCAACTTCTATAATTCATGTTTTTATAGATAACGTATCCTTTATTTTGAAATAGTTAGTAGAAATTGAGTCATTTTTTTCCCTTAACATTCCATTTCATTCCTTGAAACCCATTTACTGATTCATAAACAGCTTGATTTAGAATGACTGATTAGTTACAAAAAATGATGCTATATTATTCAAGGACATTGCATTACCAGAAATATTTTGAGAAGTATAAAAAGTACAGAAAAATTGTATATAATGGAAACAGATCCAAAGATTAGTTTTATAGTTTCACATAAAAATATATTTAATTGATGTTTACTATAGAGGTAGGGTATATAGAGAGATGAATAATTTCTCTTACCAGGATTTCCTTTCCCTTATAATGGAGTAGATACTCATAAGTCTGAAAAGGGGAGAGGTAAATGAGAAAAACCACCAGTTTCTAAATTCTGCACAACAGTACTGGTTTGAGGATGAAAAACAGATTAAGTTTGTTTTCAAATTACTTAGTTGTGATGGCAAATAATCCAAGCATAGTTTGTAGAGACAAATCACTTAATGATTTTAACACAAAAGTTCAGCATTTAATAAATTATCTGCAAACATCTCCATTTATTGGATACTTATTAATAATCTCAGGACATTTTTCATCTATTACTTTTAATAATTCTTACAGTAACCCTAAAAAATGTAAGTATTTTTATCTCTAGTTTATAAATCAGTAAACAGAGATTAAGTTTCATATCCAAGATCAAATAGGTATCTGAATTTTAAATCAGATGTGATTGACTATATGCTTAGGGAATACTGCTTCCTGTACTTAATATAGCTCTCAGTTTCTTATCTACAAAATTTAAATAATAATAGTTCTTATAAGCACAGTACATAAAATGTAGTAAATGCTTAATAATTATGGATAAACAACCATATACCAAATTTACTGTGTACATAGCTTGCACCAGAAATTTTGTATTTGTCATCTTAATCTCCAGAACAGTTCTGCATATGGATGTTACTCCATTGATTTTATATGAAGCCTTGAAAAATCATTAATTTGTTCAATGTAACCGATGAACATGTATCTCTAAATTTTCCTATTCTGTGCTCTCTCTGTCTCTAAGTTATTTATTTTGTCATCAACTGATTTAGATTTTCTTTCCACTGATTTTGTACAAACATAAAATATGTTGAGTAGATTGTAGGTATAATTTCCTAATGACCTGAAAATTAAAGTACATTTATGTATTCATTGCAGTTACAGAATGCTTCAAGTACTATTCACTTATGTGATAAGAAGAAAATGGAATTATCTCTGAATATATCTGTAAATCATGGTCCACAGGAGGTAAAAAAAATTATGTTGATAAATTCAAAATATAAATAGTATAGAAAAATGATTCAATCTAGCTGCTTCTATGGATGGGAAATTAAAGGCAGAAGACATTTAAGCATTTGTTAGATAGCTAGTGGCAGTCTTCATCTTGAAATCCAGTTTTCATTATTCTCACTTCATTTTTTATCTCATCAAATCATAACTCTTGCTTTTTGTTTTGGTATTAATTTTTGTCCGTTACTGGTTTATATGACTGATGTTGTTAATGGAAGTACATAAGCAAATCATTGATTACCACTGCTATTATATTTACACTTTCTTACCCAAATATAAAGTAGCTTTAATGCCTCCTCATCCTTATCTCTTAGAATGATTAATAAAATCATTGTGGCTCTCCAAAAAGGCATAAAACATAATTACCCCATGATCATGCCAGTATAGAATGTTGGTATTTGGGGGATGTTGCTAATTTTCTGGAAGCATTCAGCTGCTTGAGTTATCCCCCTTTCTCTCCTTAAAAAACAAACAAACAAAAAAAGGCATTGTTTTTCTCTGTGCTATAAAATGTGAAGCAAATAAAAGACTATAAAATGTTGCTATAAGTCATTTGATTATAAAATTTCATGATTATCAAAAGGAAAGATTTCTTTTAGTTATATTAATTCAGACTACATATTAATCACTTCTTTTAAGAATATATGTCAATTTTACAGATTCAGAAAAGTAGTAAAACTATCCAAATGAAATTTAAAACAGACTACCTAGTTTTTAAAGACTAGAAACTACTAAAATGTTATTTTAACTTCAAAATGGATCTTACAGTACAATACATAGTTTATTAATCACTTTTATGTATTTAATCTTTGAGCTCATATATGCACATTTTAAATAGATAACAGATACTGTAGAAATAGAGCCTGATAGCCATAAAGTTGAAATGCTTTGTCAATGATTCACAATTCCATGACAGTGCTAGAAGTGGAACCAAGTTTTCTATATGTGATTTCCCACTCCTCTGTGTTGAAAGAACTTGAGGCATTGAGAATATTTGCTCTAAATCAGTAAGTAACCAAAGTTGCAGGTTTCAGGTATCTCATCCACTACGAAGAATCGCTGAGATCTTGTAGAAAATATTGGGAAGAAATATTTTTAGTATATTCAATAATTGCCCCATTCCGACATTTTGACTTGATAAAAATTTTTTGTTGCATATATATATATATATATGTTTCTTTACTTTTATAAAGTATAATTTGTAGTAGGTTTGAATGTTTATAATAAGCCACAAGCAAGGACTATTTAAAAATTAAAGCTTTATAACTTTTAAAATAATTTTTCATAAACTTAATAATTTTCCTTTATTTGCTCTAGGAATCATGTGGAACCTCTCAACACTATAAAAATAGTGGTTCTTCAGGAACCTCAAGGTCCCTGTCATCTCCTCAAAACAATGGTATTTCATTGAGTATGTAAAATTTTCAATCAGCACTGCTTGGATTTTTCTGTTTTCTTTCAAGATCATATTCTTAACAAATATATCTTTTTGTATGGAATACATCTTTCATTTATATCACAACTTGTTTTTAAAAAGCAACAGTCAAAATAATACTGTAATAGTAAGATAAAACATAATAGTGAGATATCCAACATATATTTATATATTAGAAATGTTGTATTAGACACCATAGAAATATACAGAATATTTTCTTCTAACAAAGAAAAGAAATGTCTTTAAATAGCCACTAGTAGATAACAGTGTTGTAAGAGATGTTGGACTACAGCTAAGGTAGTGTAGTGGCAGAGTACTATATTTTACAAAGTACTTTCACACCAACCATGTGAGGGAGTTACTCCTCATTTTACAGACTTTAAGATCAAGACTTCTGGATCACATAGTTAGTAACTGGCACATTCAAGAGTTAAAGCCTGGTCTTTTATGTCACTCACTGTATCATGTTATTGTTGTGAAGAAATTATTTCTGGCTGAAAGTTGAACCTGTAGTTACAAAGAATGAGAATCCATGCAAAGGAACAGCATAAAGGCACACAAGTCAGTGAACAGTGAGTAACTGGGTTTAATAGATAAAGAAGGAAAATAAAAGGAGATAAAAGATTAGTAGACTGGAGTCCTAACAAATTCTTACACTAAGTAAGTTATTTGGGCTTTTTTACTTGGCTACAAAGCAACTTTTGCAAATTTTTTAAAATGGTACCACATGAAAAAAAATTTTTTTCACCTGACTGGAATATATAGTGTATCTAGGGTATTTCTTAAGTTGGGAGACCAACTGGATTATTCATCTATTACTATAGTAAAGATGAGAGATTACAAGAAGGGAGGATTGGTATATGTTATAAAGGACACGCTGATAGGACTATAACTTTCTCTTGCAAGAGGGAAAAAAGATAAAGCTGAACAAGTTGTTAAACATGGTAAAAATGGAAAAAAAAAAAAAAACATTGGTGCCACTTACAGAAATAAGAGTTGAAATAGGTCTTAGAATTAAAATGAACTTTTAATATTTTTTAATATGAAATATTTAGTAGCCCATAGGAGGCTGGTGTCCAGTGTGGACTGTTAAAAATGTAAGACTAAGGCTCAGTAAAAACAAAAAGTTCAATTACATGAATTTATGAAGAGAAGTGACAGTTGAGACCATGAGTTTGGTTAAGATGGGCAAAGAGGATAGAAAGATACATGTCATCTATGGATTTAAAAGACATATTTAAAATACAGTAGGAACCAAGAAGACACAGAAATAAAATTTTGTAATTTATAATTTACAAAGACAAATAGATGAAAGTGTTAAATACAGACCTTCGTTCTAAAAATTTGCATTTACTTACTAAATTGGCTTTATGATCTCACTTGATGAGTAAATTAAAAACATTGAATATTACCCTCTATATGCTCCGGATGTTAACATTTTAGCTAATAAGAGATAGATAAGAATATTGATGAGGATGTTATCTTTTATAGAACAAACACAACACTGTTCTGTACTGCATCACTGTCCAGTAAATCACAGCTGGGATGGAGATATTTGTGCAACTCAAAGGGTAACGTTCTGTGATCACAAAACCACCACATACCCTTCAGCCATAATAAATTCACTCTCAACTGAAGGAAGTTCAGGTAAATATTTCCTCTGATACACCTTTTACATGATGCCATTTGCTTCACAACAATATGTTCGATAGATGTTCCATACAGCAAGCTTTATTTGCCTTTATTCATCAAAATGATAAATACTTATCTTAGGTAGGGGAGCACTTTCAATCTCAGAATATATGTGCACTAACATGTAATAAAGGCCCAGATGATATTTCATGAAAATCTAGCTAGAAAGGAAGTGCTAAGAGAAAGTATTACTTAATATGTTATCATAAGTGGTTATTTTTGTTTATATAGTAAATATGCACATAACGTTACTTTTTTTAATCTGAAAAAAACAATGTGGTTTTGCACCATGATTTGTAACATATAATAGACAACAATCTTTCTCATATGGAAAGGAAGGAATATTTGAATGGTTCCTGAAAGAAAGCAATATATCCCAAGTGTTGATAGACCATAATGACACAATCATATGAAAATCATAATTACATGGATCAAAATAAAATCTTATTATTATTTCTTTCCTCATGTAATTTTTCTCATTGCTATAAATCTGTGCTCACCTTTTTTTTAATGTCATCCTGTGTTTTACTACAGAGCGGTTACAGCCTGGTATTGCCCAACAGTGGATCCAGAGTAAAAGGGAAGACATTGTGAACCAGATGACTGAAGCCTGCCTTAACCAATCACTAGATGCCCTCCTGTCTAGAGACTTGATCATGAAGGAGGACTATGAACTTATTATTACCAAACCTACAAGGACTGCAAAAGTCAGACAGTTACTGGACATCACGGATATCCAAGGAGAAGAATTTGCCAAAATTATAGTACAAAAATTGAAAGATAATAAGCAAATGGGTCTCCAGCCTTACCCAGAAACACTTTCAGTGTTTTCATTACCGTCTTTAAATTTATCTAAAAACAAAAGTTTATAGGTGACTCCTTTTCAAGCAGAAAACTGACTTTTATATGACTTTTCTTATAAGAGTATTTTATATTTCTGATACTTTGATCAAATTGTTTTTATAAAACCCATATGAGTATTAGAAGCTCTAATGAAGTTTCTTGTTCATGTAAATAATAGTTTATTTTCATGACATTACAGTATTTTTTTTTAATTAATATAAGTAGAAAGTTTTCATTGTACTGCATACTTCAGTAGCTGTCTCTGGTTAATTGAAGCCATTTTTTAAAAGTGTAGTAATTGTACTGTTGTGTATAATACTATCTTATGGTATCATGTTTCACATCACTCTTTGTGGGTTATTTATTATTTGCCTAAGACATAATTTTGCTTAGTGAAGTATGCTCTTTATACTTAAAAATAGAGTTCAACCTTTCTACCTTATAGTTCCAGGTTCATTAAACTCTATTATTCAGCTTACATTTTTAAATTTTATTTATTGAATTCTTCTTTGGAAAAATTGTTTCACACCTGAACCTTATATAATACTGTAATGCACTGTTACTCCAATAAATAAATAAATAATTTCAAAGGCAAAACAGATACAAAGTATATAAAGAAAAAGTTAATATTTGAACATGGGAGTTTGCCCTCATGTCTAACCTAAACTTTCTCCATTGTCACTGACAACAACTATCTTCATTCTCATAAAGTATGTATTTAGGGAAAGGGCCTTAATATTATCACTGTAGCATATTATACTAAAACTTGCCTTTTGAATCACATACAGATATAACTCATTCTTTTTAATTGCTTAGCAATATTATTAGGACTGAGTACTTTTTTACACCAAATTTAGTCCAAGCAATAAAGACACAATGTAAGTTCTTTTTTGGTAAACAGATTTTATCACAAAATGAAAACATGCACAAATAATAACCCATTTCTTAAAAAGTATTTTAACAATGTCTACAGAAATTACAGTAAATGACAAATTTGAAATTGCAACTTTTAAGACACTTTTGACTCACAACTTGAAAGAACAATGATATTTAGACAAGTATATTTTTAAAATTAACTATTTCAAAAGCTCTACTTTGGTACTTGGCATTGACTTGTGATGTCTAATTACTGTGTCTCTGAGAAATGGGGAAGTTAATGGAAACTAAATATATAAGTGATATACCATTTTTGTCTTAAGGATTAGAGAAAATTTCAGGAAATGAGGAAAAATATTCTTGTATCCACAAACACTAATATGAAAAGACATATGCATATCTGTGTTCATAACAGCATCTTTACATTAGCCAAGATATAAAGTCAGTCTAAATGCCCACCAATAGACGACTGGATAAAGAAATTTTGGTATAGATACTCGTGGAACATGGAGTACTAGAAAGGTATTTGGAAAAAAAAAGAAAGATGGACTGGTACCTTTTGTAGAGCATGGTTGAAAAACTGAAGTTAATGAATAGTAACATATTTCATAGCTTTTCAATGCTAAGGATAAATAAAGCTTTTGAATGCTTACGCTTTCAAGGCTTATCTTGTCAAGTGTTTTGAAATTATTATTGTAAAAACAGGGTGGTGGGGGGCAAAGGATGATATTAATTCATTAAGTATAACAATATGCTCATTTTGGTAGTATGGCCATTTTGATAATGTTGGTTTTTCCGATCCATGAACAGGGAATGTCTTTCCATTTTTTAACATCATCTTCTATTTCTTTTAAGAGTGTTTTATAGTTTTCTTTGTATAGGTCTTTTACGTCTTTTGTTAGGTTAATTCCCAAGTATTTTATTTTCTTTGATACAGTGATAAATGGGGTGTTTTTTTTAATTTCCTCTTCTTATTATTGATTCTTTGCATATATGAATGCTGTTGATTTTTGTGTGTTGATTTTGTATCCAGCTACCTTACTGAATCGGTTTATTACTTCAATCAGCTTTTCTGTCAATTTTTCTGGGTTTTCTACGTAGAATATCATATTATCCATGTATAATGATGATTTTATTTCTTCGTTCCCTATTCAAATTCCTTTTATGTCTTTCTCTTGCCTTATTGCCCTAGCTAGGACTTCCAGAACTATGTTGAAAAGGAGTGGAGAGAGTGGGCATCCTTGCCTGGTTCCAGACCTTATGATTCAATTCAATTCCAATAAAGATCCCAATGTCATATTTTAAAGAGATAGAACAAAAATTACTGAAATTACTGAAATTCATATGGAACAACAAAAGACCCCAAATAGTCAACCCTTTTAACAAACAGAATAGAGAATGGAGGTATTATTATTCCAGATTTCAAACTATACTACAAAGCCATAATACTTAAAACAGCATGGTGCTGGTACAGAAACAAACAAACAGACCAATGGATCAGAATTGAATATCCAGAAATAAAACCACACATATACAGTGAATTAATCTTTGACAAAGGGGCAAAAAGCATACCCTGGAATAAGGATAACCTCTTCAGTAAATGGTGCTAGGAAAACTGGATCAAAAATTGTAAAAAAAAAAAAAAAAAATGGACCAGGACAACACCCTCACACCCTGTACAAAAATTAACTCAAAATGGATAAAGGACCTGGAAGTGAGACCTACAACCATAAAATACATAGAAGAAAACCTGGGCAAAACCCTTCATGAATTTCACCTCAGAAATCCATTTGGGGAAACAACTACAGCCAGCAAAAAAATGAAGGAAAACATAAAGATCCACAAAGAGCTCCTACAGCTCAACAAAAACAAAACAAAAAATGCACTCAAAAAATAGGGAGAAGAACTAAAAAGACACTTCACCAAGAAGAGATACAAATGGCTAATAGGCATATGAAAAAATGTTCCACATCACTAATAATCAGAGAAATGCAAATTAAAACCACACAGATACCATCTTACACCAATAAGAATGACCCATATAAATAAAACAGACAACAACAAATGTTGGTTCGGATGTAGAGAAAAAAGAACACTGTTACACTGCTTGTGGGCGTGCAAACTGGTCCAGCCACTATGGAAGACTGTGTGGAGGACCCTCAAACAATTAAAAGTGGACTTACCATTTGATCCAGCAATCCCACTACTAGGAATCTACCAGAGGACACAAAAATATTAATTCAAAAGGACACCTGTATGCGCATGTTCATTGCAGCTCTGTTTACAATTGCCAAGATTTGGAAACAAACTAAATGCCCCAAAACAGATGATTGACTAAAAAACTGTGGTACATATACACGATGGAATACTACACATCCATAAAGGAGGACAAACACATGTCATTCGCAGCAACATGGGAACTACAAAGACTCATATTAGCAGAAATAAGTCAAAAAGAAAAAGACAAGTACAGAATGGTCTCACTTATACGATGGATATAGGCAAAAACAAACGAATAAGAAAGGATGAAAACAACCAATGGGACTGAACCATGGAGCAAGAGAGGAGGAGGGGGAAGAAGGCAGGGGAGGTGAAGAGCACAAAAGATCAGGATAGTTAACAAGTGTTAGTGAAGTAAGAAAGCTCCAGGGTACACAATAATGGAATAATATAAATATAAACATATGTGCAAATTTTTAAAAATTTAAATTAAATTAAAAAAAAAAAGAACAGGGTTATTAAGGAATGGAAAAAGAAAAAGAGAGCCATCTGCATAGTGCCAGGCAGACAGGAGAGCTGCTTCTCCCCAGTGTAGAAATTGTACTGATTCCTTTTTTTCTTAATTTATTTATATATATTTGTGTGTTTCACATCTTTGTATTCCCTGGGGACCACCACCACCTTCCCTCCCTGACCACTCCCATCTCCACCCCTCCTCATCCCCCCCACCCCACATACTGATCCCTTTTATGGAATTTTTATGTACATGTCTATGGCCTAAATTGTCAACCAGAATAAATTTTATAGTAAAAATTTTTTTAAAAAATCAATGTTCATTTCACTATAACTTTAAGAAAAACACTATATTTTCCAAAATCAAAAAGAAATGGTGAGAATGGCATCTTCTGCATTTATAAGAATTCAAATATGCAAGAATAACTTTTTAAAATAAATGTTGAAATGTTGAAAGAACTAAATGTAAGAGAATTGGATTCTCAGAGATGTAGTCAGTATATTGCAAACCACAGCATTTAGTTTCTGGAGAACGTTATTGTTCACCTGTAAAAACATGCAAAAACATCTTAGAATTACTATAGAAACTGCTCTGACTTTACAGACCCCTGGAAGGTGCCCCAGGGATCTTATTCATATTGTTACACTTTGAGGAATACTGGCTTTAAACAACAGCTTGAAATAATCAAAATATTAAATAATAGAAAATGTCATTAAATAATCCATGCTATTCGACAAGAGTTTAATTCTTGTTAACGGAATCAAAAACCTCTTTTTTTGTCTTCTTACACCCTTTTATGCTAGCAAAAATACCCCTCCTCTTTCTAAGAATAAGCTTTTGTTTCTGCATTTCTTCTCCAAATAGTTGAATGCATTTATCCTCTTACTCTACTCCAAAAGTTCCCTTCTACAGGCTCCTTCCAGTAATACTTGAACCCATTCAAGATATTTTTCATATTAAAAAAAGTTGTATCCCTACTATTTTTCTCTTTTTCCTTCGTTTCAGAATAGCTAGATTCTTCCTCTGTTTTGTAAAGTTATGAAGTAAAAAAATATATAGTATAAAATTAGATAAAATAAATAAAAATGTAATATACAAAGTGAAAGTGATGCATGATCCTTAACTGTGAATAATCCTGTGAATAATCACAATTCACAGTCTGGTATAAGGTTTCTAGATTTTGCTTTTCCATAAGTATTTTCCAAATATGATTCTGGTATTAGTTTTTTAATATTAATATATCAGTTCATATCCATCATTATTTTAAAAAGCTATACAGTACTCCATTACACAGATGTACCAATATGTATCATAAACCCAATTAATTTTTGCAACTTTTACTATGAGAAGTAGTGTGAGAAGACAAATATAGATGTGATTTTGCACATCAGTAGAAACAGAACTACTTTGGTCAAAGACTGCAAACAATTGGTGAGCACTGGCAAATTTCCTCTTAAGTATTTGTACTATTGACACTCCTACAACAAAGTAGTTTTGACCAAGCTTCTTGAAAGAGCTGTTAAACAATTCTCATTTTTGACTCTCCCTAGTTACTGTCTAGTCACTCCCCTGTCCATTTAATCTGGTTTTTGTTTGAACCACTCCCCTAAAATTGCTCTTGCCAAAAGTGACTAATATCCTCTCAGTTTCTAAGTCCAGGCAAAATCTTTTCAGCCCTATTTAGCATGTCTAACACTCTCATTTCTGAGTGGTTTTTTCCTTTTGTGACCACATATATCTCTGTTCTTTCTCCTATGTTTGGTCCTTTCCTGTTCAAGTGTTTTCAAGTATTATTTTGGGTCCTCTTTGTATTTTACTTCTCTATCTCATGGCCCTCTCTCTGTCCTAATTGTCATTTAGACATCAATGACTCTTGAAGTCTACCCTCCTTACTGCACTCCAGACTCTCTTCATTCTTGACCTGCCCACTTGAATGTTCCACAGGAAACTCCACATTCCAAAAGTGACCTTTTCACTCCTCACCATATAGCATACACCCTAAACTTCTTTCTTTCTAAGTTGTCATATCTTAGTGAACAATACCATCATTATCTAGAAAGCTTGATTCTTCTCTTTTACTGCCCCATACTTCTACTCTCCGAATCCCCATAAAATTCATATCTACTTAAACACAATTTCAGCTAATTTTCTTCCCAAATATTTAAGTCTGACAACTCTTCCCATATCCATTGCATGTAGGACTTCAGATCAATAATATTTATTTATCAGACAACTGTGTCAGCATAGACATTCACCTAGTATTTAAAAAGCAGGTCACCCTCTGAGCTAAGACACAGCAGTGACCTCCTTATGTGCAGAAAAAAATCTACAAGATCTGAGTCTGCTGATCTTTGATCTCATGTCACACCTCCCTCCTGTGCCTCCTCTATAGCTCTCTGGTATTCTTTATCTTCCTTTCACAAAGAGTATCTTTCTTGACAGAACTCTTCTGGCATCTTCTTTCCTTTCATATCTCAGTTCAGATCTCATTTCCTCAGAAAAGCCTTCCCTGTGCCCCATATCTAAAGCACAGTCCCCTGTTACTCTCCCTTATGTCACCCATGTATTCTTTTTTGCTATTTATCAAACTAAATATTTGGTTTATTTATTGTTTATTGCTTTATTCTAAGTAAAATAAGCTCATAAGAACTGGTGGGAACTTTGTTATTCTAAGCAGTTTAAAGGCCTACCATTTCCCAATAATGCAAAAAGATATTTAATAAATATTTAATAAATAATTGATTGATACCTTCCCACATACATTTTCTACACAGATCCAGTTTTATCATTTCAGTGTTAGTAGCTGAGTTTGTGTTCCCCTTTAAAAAGCCCTTTGGTGGCTTTTTATTTCTGGAGAAGGGTACTGATTACAAATACTGACTTCTGCTTTTCTTTCCTCCAGATGGAACCAGCTCTGCTGACACCTTGACTTTAGCCCAGTGAAGCTGATTTCAAACCTCTGACCTCCAAAACTAGAAAGATAAATTTGTGTTGCTACAGCAGCCATGGGGAACTAATAAAGCCACCCCTATTGTAGCTTTAGCTCCTGTCTTGCATTACTAGGCTATTGGTCTATATTTTTCAAGTGAAAGACATAAGCCACTTAAAATAGTATCATTGTTGTCATGGTGGAAAAGCATGTACTGCCTAAGCTAACTTGGAACTGAACCAAATGGCAGTTGTTTGACATACTTGTTTGAGAACGTACAAGGAAAAGGGAAGCCCTGATCACAAAGATGAGTGATTATGGACCTATGCCAATAGTTAGAATAAGTAACCAATTGTGTATAGTCAAGAATAGTTTAAGCCTGTTAACACTAATTAGAATTTATCTTTTTTTTTAACTATCTCATCTTCCCCATTTCTTCCGATAAAATCTGATTTTTACTCATCTAGGGTTTCTACCTGAAATGGAATAACCTAAATGATAAATCATTGATTGCTTATCATTTTGGTCTTTCATTTTTAGATAAATACTAACCAGACTATATTTCATGACAAGAATCATACCTTATTCCAGTAACTTTCACCAAGTCTAGCAAAATGCCTGTCAAATGTACCCAATTGATAGTCTTCAACATTGCTCAGTAAATTATGACACATCTTCAAAATAAGCTACAAAAACATCACTAACAAGCAATTATAGGAAAATATTTAATATCATCTAAAAGTGAGAATGAAAAAGTAAGAATACACTTAGTAAAAATTTTGCTTCCTAAAAAATACACTCTATATTCAAAATTTATAAATTACATATATATTTATATATAGAATTGCCAAATAGTAGTAACTAGCCTCTAATAGTTAGGAATTATATTTTGTTTGAACCTTCTAAATTAATCTGTTAAATTTGTTTCTATGGTGGGAAGATTTTTATTTTGTATTAGAAAGAGCATGATGCTTTCAGAAGAAAGACCTTTAACAATGTTTAAGGTGACCATGATTCAATAACAGCATTTCTACCAGAAAAGTCAACTCTTTGCACAGGATAAGAAATTAGGACCATGTTGTATCTGCTCAAACCCAAAACAGTATTGCTTGTCATATAACAGGTGTTAATGAAAGAGCCCGAGTATTCAGGTATCATCAAATCGTTTGTAGATAATGTCAGATTTCTTAGTTCTGTAATCAAAAGTGATGGGCATGTTTTCCTTATAGAAGCAATTTGGTAAATTCAGACTAAAGTTTACTATAGTGAAAAATCAGCTAAATGATAACACAATTTTGGTGTGAAGTGAGAGTGTCAATCTTTTTTATTAAAAAAATGTCTGTGAGCTCCTGTTATTTTTTTCTAGATATTGTGGTCTTTATGATTAATCAAGAGGTGGCACTTTTGTTCTTAGGAACTCATGTTAAAATGGGACAAACTAACAATAAAAATTCTTATGCTAAATAATTACAGATTGTTATTAGTATTTTTATGACCATGAGAAAGGAATTGTAGTGACTAACAAGAAAGATTTATATTAAATACAGACGTTGGGGAAGACCTTTTAAAGAAACATCACTGAAATCCTTCTAAATAAAAGGGAGAAACCAGTCATGCTGGGACTGAGAGTATATGAAACACAAATCTTTTGAATGCAAAACATATGACATTTTCTGAACAATAGGAAGGAGGCCAATATACAAGACCTTCTTCCTGAAGGAGTATATAAGGAAGTGTGAGGTTGTACAGGTCAGTAGGAAAGAGTGTGTGCATAATCCCAAATGCAAAGAGAGCTTTATGGAATGCTTTTAAAAGTACAGAGATGCAATTTGAGTTTTCAAAAATCACACAAAGAGTTATGTGCTAATTTTGATTTTATGGACATGAGTGCAGAAGGAAAAACATTTGAGAGGTTCATACAATAGTTCAGATGGGAGGATGTGTGCCCTGGATGAAGGTCTTGGCAGTGGAACTGGAGCAAAGTGGCAGAGTCAAGATATATTTTGGAGGTAGAACAAGAAGATTTGCCTACATACTGGCTGTGGAAGTATGGGAATAAGAAAGGAAAGGTCAAGATAATCCATTTGTTTGCTTGATTGATTGTTTTAATTAAAGTAGTATTGGCATAAATATTGGATATGATTTTGGGAAACATTCACAGATCTAGAGATTTAATCTTAATACATGATTGAATAATATTCTTTGAGGCAGAAAAAAACTGGGAAAAATCAGGTTTATGGTGAAAAATACCAAGAGTTTAGTGTAGATACATTGAATTTTAGATTCCAAGGCAAGTCCAGAATGTTAAACACAAGTCTGTGATCAACGAAATATGAGTTAGATTGTCAGATGACTACTTCTTAAAATCATAAAATGTATATGATCATGAAGAAGAAGAAAAGGGAAGATTGAGTAAAGTTTACTGAAGTACAGGAAATATATGATAAATATTCAAAGGATAATAGCTGGAAAAAATCAGAACAAATTAAACAAATTAAAATGTCTTAATTTTAATCACTCTTGTAGTCTATACTCTTATAATAATCTGTTTCACAGATTACTAAATAATCTAACAATATATCTTTGTGAGAAAGGATGTTCAAACTAACTAGCCAACTGATCTTGTGCTCAACTCCATTTTATTGAACTTTCAACTTAAAAAAAAATCTATTTACTGACTGACCAGAAAGAGTTTCCAGTTAGACACAGCCTTCTCTGAAAACTATGCAGTGCATAATTTTTCATTTTTTTCTCTCTGCAGTAACCAAAGCCAATTTGACTAAAAGTCAGTGAACTCTATGATATATAATCTTTATTGTTGTTGTTTAAAACACCCTTAAGCAAAGATTCTAGCTAGACACATTGAGTGGAAACCTAAGTTTGTGTTTTCCAATTTGCAAATTTAAGAACCCCACCCGCAAAGCTAAAAGTTATTTTATTTTAACCTCATCATGTTTTTATTGGTGGAGATCTTTAAGTTACTTTAAAATTTCTTAATTGGACCATGAGTCTGGAACTATATGAGGAAATTTAAAAAGGAAAATAATGTTATTTGCAACAACTTGCTATTCACAAGAAAAAAAATCTTCATAAATAAGGAAGACATGTTGATTTTAAGAAGAGATAAGAAGCAAATATTTAAAGCCTCGATATTTTTTTTCAGTTCTCTTTTGGATTCTTTGCATGGTCATGGGTCAGCAGCAATGAGTAAGTACACACTTACTAAGATAATTTAACAATTCTACCAAAGGAAGAGCAAAAGCAGTTTAAAGCAGTTTCTACTGAGAAATGATGAATGCCTGTGATTTCAAATAATTTCAAATGAATTCTTTTAGATTTAGCATTCCTTTAGTAGCAGGGGGGGAAATCTCTTCAAGTAAAGTTATTTAAAGAATAAAGTGTCTCTGAGCAATAACTGTCATAATTAGCAGTCATTACATGAGCTTCATTTTAGAAGTCAAAATAGTATGAATTAGAGTGAACTGAAGTTGGGGGGGGAGAGGGGAGGAGGAAAGCATGGAGGTTAGGTATTGACTGTCAAGTGAGAAAAGATTTAGATTCCTAACGAAGTAACTTCAAACATGTTCTTCAGAAAAATAAGATCCCTCACTAAAGCAGTTCCTAAAAGGAAAAATCATGACCTTTATTTCTTTCTTATTTTCTGTTCCAAACCCCAACCACCTCTCTGACCCCTTCTTCCTAAGATGCAGATCTCCATATGCCTTGTTATAGGAGTCAATACAAACAAACTAAAATGAAAGGGGTATTCTTATAACATCATGTGCTTTTCTAAGGTCAAGACAAAGAAGATAACTCCATTTCAGATAACCAGATTGTCCTGTTCACATAAGACTGCTACCTGACACTGCTCTAATGGCATTCTCAAATTAGGAAGGCCAAGGATGCAGGCCCAGATTTTCCCCAGGAGAGGGAAATTTGATTATTTCTACTAGTTATCAATCATAGAAGGGAAATTTTTTGATTATTTATTGATTATTTAATAGTTTTTCCTCAAAAGTAAATGGCATATCCAATGTATTGCTCTGGGAAGTCTTCATTTATCTTTTAATACATGGTTCTTTATTGATTTATAGTGTGCATAGAATAAGAATGGCTTAAATGATCAGTAATCAGAAAGGATGTAAGTTAATTGAGTGGAATATGGATTTATAATGATTCCCCTGCCCTTTACTATCCAGAAATTAAGTTCCATCCTAAAAACACTGTTTTTATATGATTTATTAAGATAAAACATAATACCTAATATTCTTTTTTTTTAATACCACAGAAGTGCCTGTTCTTTGCACATTAAACCTTAGCCTGTCCTTTTTTTCTACCTTTTTGGAGAAAGGAGCATTTTAAGTTTTACACTCTTAGAAAATGTCAAGTATAATACCATATTATCAACTATAACCATCATGTTTAGATTACATCCTCAGACCTTATTCATTTCAGTCAGAAGTTTATACTCTTTCACCAATCTCTCTCCTATTTCTCTCATCCCCTAGGCTCTGGCAACCACTTTTCCACAAACTGGTTTCTGTAAGTTTACTTTTTTTCATTATTTATTTTAAACTGAAATTTTTTTATTTATTATATATATATTTTTTAATTCTTACATCATTGCTTATTTTTGTATAGTATTTGATTTCTCCAGTTTGCCTTTTTAAAGACATCACTGAATCCATTTTATCTTATTCCAAATCTCTGAACTCTGAGATTAGTGATGAAACTATAGATTAGTAATAATGACGGGTGTTTTTTTTTTAGTAATCATTTTCTTTTCTTACTTTTCCCCATCCAACGGACAGCCTTGGTAATAAGGTTTGTGACCATAATCAGGGACTAGTTACTACTATAGTGAACACATCTTATTTCAGTAGACTGAACAACTATCATTATAGCACCCATGTTAAAAATGTATTGTGGGTTGCAGTTGTTTTTAAAGTTCATCTAATCAGTAACTTCTTATATCCAGTGGCACAATATGATATTTTTTAATATCAAAATATTTTAGGAATTTCAGATATTAAAATCTGACTGTTTAGTCATACTTGTCTTTCTTTAGTTATGCATGAATATGGCCCATTTTTAAATAGACTTTAAAACAGTCAGTCTTTCCAGGATGTGGGAAAGCAGTGTTCACATGCAAGCAGTTCAGTAATATACACTTCACATAGCTGATGTGCATAGCATAATTGCAACAAGTGAAAATGTGGAAAACTACTGAGTGAATGAATCCGAAGGGAGAAGAGCCAACTGATCCGCATAGCGAAACAGGCTGCAAAATAATCAGTTCTAGTACATACCCACTATCCAAATATACATTTAAATTCCCTCCTGTCTTCTTATCTCAGATCCCCTGATTGGCCACTTTAGCTGCTTTACAGCTGGCTTGAATCATGGTGGGCAATCAGAAAGCTGTTCAGCAAATTAATTACACAGAGAAATGGTTAGGCTTCAGTTGTGCTTAGAATATTTGGGGAAAATATTTCTAATTCAGGTTGGTGAAAGATAAGAATGGACCAAGTCATTCCCAGGAACATTTGTATCTAGCTTATTTAACTGAAATGATAAATATGAAGTGATATATATTTCAATTACTGTAACATCCTATGGAATGATTGCTACTAATGGTGCCATTAACTCTATCTTTGAATTAAGCGAACCAAGTCATTCAAGTCATACGCCATATTGTAAGAATTAGTGGTTAGATCTCAAATTCCTAGCTTCAGGCTCCCTGTCCTTTCCACCTCACCATGCTTCCTCTGTCCAGAGGTGAATGCCAGCCTCTTTCCATCCAGTGTAAGAAATTATTTTCATTCCAGTGTTTCATTTTTCTCTCAGTTGTCACATTTCATGTTTGCATTAAATTTCAGTGGGCAGCAATTGATCCCATGCACCCTCACCCCATCCTTCTCCTTACTCCTAATAAGGATCTAAAAAAAAGGCAAGTACCAGGGGATTTCCAGTCCTACTAACTTGTTCCTGTGTGGTCTTTCACTTTTCCGACCAATGCGTAAAAATATACTACCTTGTTATATATAACATGTGAATTTCTCTTGTTTTCTTGTCATTCATATTTCCATTTCTCAGGCTCTTTTAGAGGATTCAAAAGAAGGGGCCATCCCTGCAGGTGAAGCACAATCTACCTGGAAAGATTCACACTGGTTCCTCTGTGTGTCTTCAATGTATGCAAATATGAAGTGTGTAACTCTTTAGGTCAAGAGCTCCTCTCATGTCCCACTCATTTGCTGCATTCATTTATTTGAGAAAATTCACAGATCTCTCCACGATTTTAAAATAAGGCATGCAGGTGCCTCTGTTTTTTGAAGACCAAAGAGAGAACAGCATCTTATAGCTTAATATCTGAGAGACCTGAGTCCACAGATTGATCAGAGACAAACTGTCCCTGTGTATTCCTTCCTTGGGTCCTCTGCTCTACTACCCTTTCGATGCAATAAAGAAGTAAGGTTATTTTTGTTCATCTTGAGTTCTTATTTGGGCTTCAAGTGTTCTGTTTGTAAACTCAGTTATAGTATGGTCATATCATATATTTTCCAAAAAATTGTGATTGAAAATTTTTGCCTACCCTGTCATTGTGCTGACACAATAGCACTGTCCTTTCTGGTCATAAGTGGGCTTTCTTGTTGCTTTTGGAATTTGAGAGTAGAAGGAAAGAGAAATTGGTACAAGGACCCTGATGTTTCCCTTGTGCTCAGAGGGCCATTCAGCTGACTCTGTTGTAACCATTGTTACCACAAAAGGGAACCATGCAGACATTTACTTGGCTTAATTCCTAATTTCTGATTATGGTTGTCCCTGTGTTTAAAAATAGATAAAGAACATAGACTTGTGTCTGTGTGTGAACATCCTTACCCTTATTTTAGTCTCTTTGACCCTTCTTGTACTTTCAAATCTTAGGAATGGACCATCTGATATCTCAGCTAGGAAAACTCATCTTTATGCATTTACATTTCATTATCATTACAAAAATCATTGTCAGATAAGTAAAAGGTGAGTAGATTGCTTTCAGTAATTATCAAAAAGCAGTTACTTGGGGTTTTTCTAATGCATAGGGTCAAAGTTTATTATCCAGTTTTTCATATGTGAAGTTATGTTTCTATGAATCATTGCAATGATACAAAGATTTTCTTATTTAACATTATTTGTTTCTTGGAAACACTATAATTGGAAGATTTGAGTACCTTTTCTACTCATGTAGCTTGTGTTTATGGAAAACACCAGCGTTTGTTGCTTTAAGAATATCAGATTAATAATTACTGTGTGTTCAGTATTTGCTATGTACCAGACATAGTGACAGGGACCAAGATTTTAGAAATAAGATGAAATTCTGACCTCAAATAATTCATGTCCAGTAATAAAAACAGATTTAATTTGGTAGTAATTATAAGTCAAACTAGTAGTGCAAGAGAAATTTCTAGAGTGAAGCTATAGTAGTACTAAGGGGTACAGAATAGACTTGGAATGATCCAAGAGAGAACATCTTAAGTTGACCTCAAAGTTGGATACAAGTTTAAAAAAATGCACTGACACTTAAAAGCAATTTAGATTGAGCCAAATATGTTCAAGTCATTAGACCAGGAAGATTAAGCAAGAATGAGAATCATGCCTTGCTAAACACTGTATGGAAGGAGACACAATTTAAACAATTACAATAAGCAGTGATTAATATTATAACAAGTGAGCCCAAAATACAAAAGCTGCATAGAAGAAGGCACTTCACTTCGTTTTGCACAGTAGGCCGGCTTTCCAGAACAGGCAGGCTTTCCAGAACAGGCAGGCTTTCTAGCAATGTTTACATGAGTTTTAAGGAATAGAAATTTTCCCTGTATCAAAGAAGAGGGAAAGGGGATTAAAAAGGAGCGATTTCATAGGAGATGACATTGTACATAGAATGGATAATTCTACTTAGCTCTTCAGCATTAATATGTGCCAGACACCAGATGTCATCACAAGATAGAATGGAGATTGATCTTGGACAGATTATACAGATGGCCATTTTAAAAAGTCAATCACATTATTATTTCACCTCCTATTTAATGAACTCTGAAAGTGAGTTTCCCTTGCAAGCAAAATAAGATCCAAATTCTTTAGCTTGTCCCACAGTAACCAATATAATCAAACATGTTCATCTTCTGTCATATCCAATATATTCCATTCTCTCTGGATGAAAACTTTTTGCTTCCCCAAGGAATTAGCATTTATTGTTACTGAACTTATTATTCAAGTTTTAGGCAGTAACTCAAATACTTCAAGAATTCTTTTACTAGAACCCTAAGATAGAAATTGTTTTCTGCAACCCACTGTCTATAAATGTCTGTGAGGTTTGTTATTATCAATTGACATTTCCTTGAATGAAATAGTTCTCTATAATAATGATGCTGTTTGATACCGCTTTAGACACAGTAAAATTTTTAAAACTTTTTTAAAACCTTGCTTTCACTTTATTAACTATGTTATGCAATATTATAAATCCTTTGTTGTCAACATATTCATAGTATCTTCACCAAGATACTATGACTCTAAAGAAATTACTTAGGAAACATCTAAGGAAACTGTTTTCTTTGTTCATCCACAAGAAATTCTTGCACTTTCATTCACGTTTTATCATAAATTTACAACATTTCAGTCACATCTTAGGCTACACTTCTAATTGTGGTTATTTTTGTACTTCTACCAATTTCTACCACAGCCACATTTATTTCAACCAACCACAAGGGGTTGAAGTATTCAACCCTTAAAATGACCATGTAGATTGGAATCAAATTTTTCTCAAATCCTGCTAATGTTGATATTTTATCTCCACCCATAAATATGAATGTTCTTAATAGCATCTAGAAATATGAACCCTTTCCAGAAGGTTTTCAACAAACCTTGTCTTGATTCATTAGAGGAATCATTAGCTATGACAACTAAAGATATATGAAATAGGATCCTTAAATTTTAAGACTTGAAATTATTCCTTGATCAATGGACAACAACATGGATATTGTACTAGTGGGCATGAAAATAACGTGAATCTCCTTGTACATCCACAGGAGAGTTCTTGGACAACTTATTGCATTATCAAAATGAGTAATATTTTGAAAGCAATCTTTTTCTGAGCATTTGGTCTTAGCAATAGGATTAAAATATTTAGTAAACCATGTTGTAAACTAGTGTAGTGTAATCCATGTTTTGTTGTTCCATTTTTATAGAGCATAAGCAGAGAACATAAGCATAATTCTTAAAAACACAAAGATTGTTAAATGAGCAGCAGTTTCAACGTAAGTGAGCATTGGTTTCAACTCAAACTCACCAGCCTCACTAGTTCCTAACTAGAGAGTCAAGCTGTATTTTGATGGTTTAAAGTCAGGCATTGACTTCTCACTATGAAAGTCTTAGATGGCATCTTCTTTCCCATAAGCCTAGTTCATCTACATTTATATGTGTAGTCATCTTTATCCATCATGTAAGTCAGACCTAAATAATTCACAGCAGTTCTGACATTAACATTTCCTGCTTTAAATCTTGCATTTTTTATGTTGTGCAGCATCATTCCTTAGAACTTACGAACCAACATCTTAAAATTCCAATTTTACTTCTGCAGTTTTCTCTCAATATGAAGAGTTAAGAGCTTGCTCTGGATTCTATTTGGCTTAAAGGAATGTTGTGGTTGCTATGACCTTCTATTCAGATCACTAAAACTTTCTTCATACCAAACATAAGGTTTATCCACTTGCTCATTTATGTGTTCACAGAAAACCACCTTAAATTTATGTTAACTACTTTTATTTTGCATTTACAACTTGCTTCTATCACACAAGAGAACTAGCTCTAGCTTTAAGCTTACCTTATCTTTTTATAGGCTTGATCATATTCGGCTTTTGATTTAAAGTGAGAGATGGGTAACTTCATTTCACTTGAATCTGGATACTACTGTAGGTATATTACCTGGTCAAGTTTTAATATTTTTAGGCAAGCTGTAAATACAAACATGGAGACTCAAGAAAGATGAAAAAAAAACAAAGGAACAACCAGTTGACTGAGGATTCAAAACATTTTTATCAATTTCATCAACACAATATTTATCAATTAGGTTTCTTGTCTTAATATGGGCATGGTCGAAACATCCAAAATAATTATATACTATGAACATCTAAAATCACTAATCACATACAACCATAAAAGATACAATAATAATGAACAGTTTGATTATATTGTGAAAATTACCAAAATGTGACAAAGACATGAAGCAAGTAGGTGCTGTTAGAAAAATAATACTGATAGACTTGCTTCACACAGGATTTCTATTTAGTTCAGTTTGTAGAAAATGCAGTCTGTGAAGTACAACATAATGAAGTGCCATAAAACAAGGCATGCTTGTATACATTCTTTGCATTGCTAAGTGATAGCTGCTCTGATGCATTTTCCAGAAGAAGATATCCTTCAGTACTATTCCATCTGCTACTGGTTCCATAATATAGTCTCAATTACAGAATTAATGTACTTAAAGAAAACATGGCCCAAAAGATCATGATCAATCAGATGAAATAATATACACTGGAAATGCTTCACTATGCTGTGCAATAATATTTTAATCAATAAATATTTATGTATTATTTAAATAAAATATCCTCTGGGAAGAAAACTTATTTTTACTCTAAAGAATAAAAGTATCCTTTAGCCAACACTTTATAAAAATCTACCTAAAGGGTAAAAATTAATGGAAATGAAATGACAATATCAACTATATGTTTATTTGTAACAGCAAAAGCAATCAACAGAAAAATATTAATTTCACAGGAAATTATATATCTAATAAAAGTGAGTCATATAAAACACAGAAACATGACAACATAAGTGAAAATAACATAGTACAAAATTGTCTTAAAATTGTCACTTTCTTTGCAACATACTTATATTGTAAATTTTAAAATTGAACTTTTATATCTCATCATTGAAATGGCTAGTAGAACTCCCTGCTGTGATGTGAAGTGCTTTAGAGTACTTGATATTAACTTTTGGTAAATAATCTGTAAAAATTAAAAACTAACATTAGCCTATAGCAAAAAAATAAATTATTGTTTTCATTTTGTTTCCTTGCTTTGCATTCATATTTATCATAATAACCCACTGTATAAAGAAGAGTGTAATGATATATTTTTCAGAAACTTAAGAGAAGTTAAATTACCAATGGATTTATGAAAGAAGAAAATACTACTAAATCACATAAAAGAGAGAAAGGAAGTAAAATGAATGTAAAATATTTATAAAGAGCAGATAAAGAGAAAAATAAGTCTACATATAATTTTATTTTTTATAAATTAATTTAATTTTTACTGAGGTAACACTAGGACTCCCCCACCAGGTATCATCATCATTAGAGCACCATAACCAAATCACCCACTGTTGACCACATAGTCCTTTATGCTTGCTTCACTCTTTGTGTATGTATAATTTTCAAACATAGCTGTGAGTTAAGGTGATATGTTATCTATGCACATCATTTAATATAATCAGAATTTCACTTCATTTAAGTTCATCAGCTCTAGATCTAAAAATTTATAGATGTTGAGATTTTGGCTCTTGGATTTACATAGAAGTCTATGATATAAAATATATTACCCACTGTTCTACACTCTGACATAGAAAGCTGTGGATGATACCACATTCCCAAATTATATAAGTACTGACAAACTTCCTTGTTCCTACAGCTTTGGCAGCACTGAATGAATATTATCAATATCGACAATGATTTTATTGCTTCTTTTAGAGTTTATTGGTAGATGTGAACTCTTTACCTAAAGATGTTTTTCTTTATAATTAGTGCTAGCAATTTGAAATATTATAGTAATATATTCTATCTACTTAAATTCAGGTATTGGAGGATAAAAACTAGTGAACTTTATAAATATGAGGTTCAAAAAATTAATGTGTTACCCACTATCTTAATTTGTTTTAGTATTCAAATGAAGATTTGACTAAAGATTTCAGTATTGGGGGACGTTCATAGACAGTCAAGAGTCATATCTTCATATGACCCAATTTTACTGGGATTAAGGTTATTCTAAATGGGTTATCCTAAATTTAGTTCTAAATTTGCTATTGTAAAAACATAACTAAATCTATAAGTCTTAACCTAGTGCTTTCATCCCTAAGATGAGACACAGTCATTCAGCAGAATAAACAAAGGAGATTGCCTGGAAGCAGTTAAAGGTATCTCACATTGGGATAAATGAGCTAGAATAAAGAGGACATGTCAGAAAAAAAGATTAACTGGTAGTATCTATATCTACACGATCATTTATCATGTAAATGATAGCTTGTCTTTCCCCAGCTAAGTCTTTTATCTCCTGTCATTTATGACTTAGTTAACTCTTCCTGATTATATTCTTTCTCTTTGAAAAAATCAGTTTCTTACTATTAGAATTTCTCTGCAATGAATTCCACATATTTCTTGAGAATACATTCACCAGTATAAAAAAATTAAAAACAGAAGAGAGGCTTTCAAGTTTACAAGGACTCTGTGGTAAGAAATCCAAAACTCACATAACAATTATTAACATATGCTCACCAAATGAGGGAGCATCAAAATTCATCATACAATTACTACAGCATTGAAAATAGACACTAACAAAAATACATATGTGGCAGGCGATTTCAATACCCTACTCTCACCAAAGGACAGATCAACAAGACAAAGACTACACAAAGACACAAAATATCTAAATGAAGATATTGACCATATGTACCTAATAGGTATCTATGGGACACTGCACCCCAAAGAAAGGAATATATATATATATATATATTTTTTTTTGTCAAATGCACAAGGATCATTCTCAAAAATTGACCAAATGTTAGGACATAAGACAATCAATACACAAAAATTAAAATAATACCAACTTTTATCTCTGATCATAAAAGCATCAAGCTAGAAATCAACAATGAAAAGAAAGCAAGGTAAATGTCCAATACATGGAGACTGAACAAGCTACTGAATTTACTGAATGACTACTGAGTAACTGAGGAAATCAAAGAAGAAATTAGAACTTATTTTGAAACAAATGACAAAGAAGATACAACATTCCAAAATGTATGGGACATAGAAAACTCAGTATTAAGAGGAAGGTTCATAGTAATACAGGTTCATATCAAAAAGCAAGAAACTAACCAAAGAAATAACCTAATCTCCCAACTCAAAGAGCTGGAAAAGGAATAACAAAAAAACAAAAACAAACAAACAAAAAAACAATCCAAAGCCCAGTCAAAGACAAGAAGGAATAAAAATAAAAGCAGAAATAAATAATCTAGAAATTAAAAGGACAATCCAGAAGATAAACAAAACAAAAAGCTGGTTCTTTGAAAAATAAATAAAATTGCTAACCCCTAGCAAAGTTCACAAAGAAGACAGAACATGCAAATAAACAAGATCACAAATGAAAGAGGAGAAATTACAACTGACACAGCAGAAATCCAAAGGATAATCAGAGACTACTATGAGTATCTATATGCAAACAAATATAATAACCTGGATGAGATGGACAAATTATTAGAACTATACAGCCACCCAAAATTAAACAAAGAAGAAATAGAGGACATAAACAAACCAATCACAAGCAGCCATCAAAATACTCCCTAAAAACAAGAGCTCAGGACCAGACAATTTTACAAACAAATTCTACCAGACAGTCAAAGATGAAATAATGCCTGTACTACTAAAAGTTTTCCAAAAAATTGAGAAAGAAGGAAAACTGCTGAACACTTTTTATGAATCAAAAATTATGCCAATACCAAAACCAAAGACAGCACTAAGAAAGAAAACTATAGTTCAATATCTCTCATGAACACAGACACAAAAATTCTAAACAAAATCCTGACAAATCATATCCAACAATGCATAAAAAGGATTATTCACCATGATCAAGTGGGATTCATCTCAGGGGCACAGGGATGGCTCAACATTCAAAAACCAATGAACATTATCGATCACATCAACAAGGAGAAAATCATAAACCATATGATCATATGCAGAGAAAGCATTCAATAATGTTCAACATCTATTCATGGAAAAAACCTTTGAAAAACATGAGATTAAAGGAACATATCTTGACATAATAAAAGCCATCCATGACAAACCTACAGAAAATATCACCCTTAATCGGAAAAAACTGAAATCATTTCAATTAAGATCTAGAACCAGGCAAAGATGCCCACTCTCATCACTATTTTTCAACATAGTACTGGAAGTTCTAGCAAAGGCAATAAGGCAAGAGAAAGACATTTTAAAAAATATAAATAGGGAAAGAATTGAAGCTATTGTTAAAAGCAGATGATATGATTTTCTGTGTAGATTACTCCAAAAATCCACAGAAAAACTACTTGAAACAATAAACCAGTTCAGTAAGGTAGCTGGTTACAAAATCAACACACAGAAATCAGTAGACTTGGGGAGCCAAGGTGGCAAGGAACTCCGCATAGGCCCCCTGTACTGGAGAACCTGGGAGGGAGGCCCAAGTGGGGTTTTAGCTCCCCCCACCAGCCTGAATGGGCTAAGGCATGATTCAGCCAAGCCCACCCCAAGGGGACTTGGGACTGCACCTGCTCAACTAGCTGGGCCCCACCCCTATGCAGGGAGGTACTGGTGTGTGTGTGTGGGGGGGAAGCCTTTCCATTTCACTCTCACTCCCTTCTAATCTTCAGGAGGAAGAACATAAATCACACAAACACTATCATAGAATAGGTGAGGGAACCATGTAAAAATCCAGCCCACAAGTCTGAGCTGGATACAAGAGATGGAGTATCGAGAGAACCAGTGAATGCAAAACTGGAGAAATAACTATGGAAACATGATAACACAAATCCACATCTATGTGTTCAATAGGTCTGGAAGAGCCAAGACCTCATTTCTGAGATGCCATCTAGGACAGCAAGGCACCCCTCCCCACACCACAGGAGAGGAAGGCCAAAGAGTGTGGGCATTAGCCCCACAGCAAAGCAGAAAACTTAAGCAAAGGAGATAATCTACAACAGCCATTCACAGATGCCTATATCCAAAGAGAAACTTCTTCACTGACACAGGCTGGGGGTGAGGCCCCCTAAATCAGACATCAGAACCATAGGTGAAGCACCAAAGCAACACAGAGAAGGGATTGGAGAAGACAGCCTGCAACAAGAAAACATGGACAGACCACAAATAAATAAAGACTGGCTGCCCAATGCAAGGTTAACACTGAAAACCTCCCAGCATAGTTTGCCTGGTCCCAAGAACACAGTACCTCACCCAGTGAAAGGACACTGCCATAGGGAAGAAAGAGACTAAAGGACTTAACACAGACTACTAAACAACAAAGAAAGGGGTTTGCGTGAACAGAAGGGGTGCCAGAGGGAGGGGGATGTATTCCAAAAACCATTTACTGAGGCTGTAATTTAAAGAATAAAAATAAATATAACTAAAAAAAAAGTCAGTAGCCTTCTTATACACACACACACAAAAAGTCAGTCTGAAAAAGAAGAAATTTTAAAAACACCCCATTTACCATCAGACCAACAGAAATTAAATACTTGGGAGTAAACCTAACAAGACACATTAACAATCTATACAAAGAAAACATTAAAGCACTGCTAAAAGAGATAGAAGAAGATGTAAAGAAATGGAAAGGCATTCCCTGTTCATAGATTAGAAGAATTAACATTATCAAAATGGCCACCCTACCAAAAGCAATCTACAGATTCAACACAATTCCAATAAAAATATTGATGACATTTTTTAAAGAAATACAACAAAAATTACTGGAATTCATATGAAACAACAAAAGACCATGAATATCTAAAACTCCTCTGACCCTGTCCCAAAGAAGACAGAATGGAAGAATCACTCTTCCAGACTGCAAGTTATATTACAAAGCCATTTTAGTTAAAACAGCAGGGTACTGGAACAAAAACAACACGCAAACCAATGGAACAGAACAGTATGCCCAGAAATAAAGCCACACATATATGGACAGCTAGTTTTTTACAAAGGGGCATTAAACATATATTGGAACAATGACATTCTATTCAACAGATAGTGTGGGGAAAACTGGACTACTACATGCAAAAAAAAAAAAAATTAAAGTAGACTATCCCCGCATGCCATGTACAAAAACCAATTTAAAATGGATAAAAGACTTGGACATAAAGTCCTGAAACCATAAAATATATTGAGGAAAATATGAGCAAAACATTCCAAACTTACATTTCAGAAAACTCTTTCAGGATACATCCAGAGATACTTTAAAAAAAATGAATGAAAACATAAACAGCTGGACGACATGAAACTAAAAAGTTTCTGGATAGCAAAAGAGACAATAACCAAAACAAAAATACCCAATGGAATGGGGAAAAATTTTCTCCTTTTCATACGAGTGATAAGGCCTGATTAAAAAAAATCCACAAAGAACGTACACAGCTTAACAAAAATAAAGCAAAGACCAATAAAAATATGAGAGCTAAAAAGACATTTCTCCAAAGATGAAACACAAAAGGTCAAAAGGTACATGAAAAAAATGCTCAACTTCACTAGCAATCAGGGAAATGCAAATCAAAACCACAATGAGATACTACTTTAGACCAGTAAGAATGACACTTATCCAAAAAAAAAAAAAATGGGCAATAATAAATGCTGGCATGGATGTGGAGAGAAAGGAACACTCTTACACTACTGGTGGGAATGCAAACTAGTCCAGCCACTATGGAAAGCTGTGTGGAGGATGCTCAAACTAATGAAAATGGAGCTACCATTTGAACCAGTAATTCCCTTTCTGGAAATATACACAAAGGAGACCAAAACACTTATACAAAAGAATATTTGGATGTTTACTGCAGCACTATTTACAATAGTGAGAATATGGAAACAACCCAAATGCCCCCAAACATATGATTGGATGAAAAAGATGTGGTATATATACACAATGAATATTACTCATCAGTTAAAAACGACAAATTTAAAGCATTTGAGATAACATGGAAGGATCTAAAAGGAATCATATTAGCAGAAGTAAGTCAGAAAGAAAAAGAAACCACATGGTCTCACTGTATATGTGGGATATAAGGAAAACAAAAAAAGGTCAAGAAGAAAAGTCAAAACAATCTAACAACCAAACTAAAGCATACAGCTAGGTGTGGGGGGACAGGTGGCAGAGGTCAGGATGGGAGGATCAGGAAGCACTGGAATGACAGTACACAGGTGATAGGTGGTGGGAGAACCCCAGGGACTACAAATATGTTGAATATATATACATATATATGTATATATGTATATATATATCAATAAAATTATTGTAATAAAAAATTTAAAAAATAAACCCCAAATCAACTTTTATAGCACTACTTGGCCTACAATGTTAACCATACCAAATGGAGTAAATGTATGTACAAAATGCAAAGACATTCATCTTCCATTTCCCTCTTAACCACATACACACATTCATATCTGAAAGCAATTAGCAATAAGTCCTGCATAACACAGGCACTTAGTGAATTTTTCTTTCTTTCTTCTTTGTTTAGGGATGTGTGTTAGACACCAATTATTGCCTTATGGTGTTAATGTGTAAAGCCAAAAGGCAGGAACAAAATAGTTCAGTGGTCAGAAATATGGCTTTTGGTTTTGAATTCTGGTTTCATTATGCAGCAGCTTTTTGTCCTTAAGAATATTCTTATTCTCAGTTTCTCATGTACACAAAAGGGTTATATCACTTAAGCCTCAGGGTGGTTGTTAAAGTAATGAACTATTACATGCAAAACATTTAAGTACCTAGAACATAATATATACTCAATTATAAAAATGAAATGTTTTAAATAAAAAATTAGAACTTCTCTTTGCTAAAGAAAAGTCCTAATGTGGAATGAAGACCATTCTTAGTAATGAGACTGTTGACATTCAAAACAATGCCTGAAGGGTCAGTCACATTTTATAGTGGATGGGACCAGAGACACTTAGAAAGGGACTTCAGTTACATCAATTTTATTTATTTTTTCCTGAAAACACTTTTTTTATTTGTTTATTTTATTATTTATTTTTCCTATTGTTTGCTTACTTAGCTCATGTTTGCATGCATAATCCACCCCCCTCCACCTTCCTCTCCCTTGGTTGTCCCTCTGGTCACTCCATTTCTTTTCTCATTGTCAGTTGTTGGTTGATGATTGACATTTTGGTCTCTTTGTGTTCTTTCTGAAGCACTGTCCTCCTGGGTGAAGTCCTGTACTCCTGGGGAACTGCAACCGAGGCTGATCAATTCCCCATGGATATCCTTAGGGCAAGTGACCCGTCTGAATATGTCAGTGAACCTCCTTTTGGTCTGGTATGTGGAGTGGCTCTCCCCCTTTTCCATTGACACTTCTTTTTGGCCTTGCTCCCCCGTTAACGTTTAAAGTGTCTATGGGTGGGGAACCTAACCCAGCATCAGAAATTTTGTCAGTGTTTCCTGGTGACATGTCTTCGCTCTCGTTCACAACTGTCTTGTGTCT
Source organism: Uropsilus gracilis (assembly GCA_004024945.1). NCBI lineage: Eukaryota > Metazoa > Chordata > Mammalia > Eulipotyphla > Talpidae > Uropsilus > Uropsilus gracilis. Next base: position 75,528 of record PVHY01002061.1, on the reverse strand, counting down.
CCGAGTTTCAACCATGCTCTTTTGGAGCAAAATTTGATCTGAGTTGTTTTTCTCATTCAAGATGAGTAATGGCTGAGGTAGGAATGAACCGGGGGACCCGCCCACCTCCCTCAACCTGCGCACTGCCTGCACTCTCTGTGTGTGAGAATGCCCCTTCCTGGCAGCCTCCCCACCAGGATGATGTGGCCCCTCCCACCCAGACACAGAGGCAGAGAGGGGCGGAGCCCTGGGCTGCATAGAGGCAGCTAGATCCCCCTAGTTTCTTCCCAGTTACATCAATTTTAAACTCAATCTCCTTTGAAAGGAAAAGAAGACACTCCATCTTGACAAATGGTGATCGACTAGAAATTATTCTCACTGTGTTATCATACACAAAACATGATCAAGGATGTTGAGCTACAAGATGAATTCTCTGTATGCTCACTTCCTTATCAATGTTGTTATTCAGGAAAATAGGTCTCTTATTGAAATCCAAAATTTCCTGAGCAAAAAACATCTGCTGGATTTGGATGAGGTCGTGTATTCCTTGTTCAGTATCTCAAGTCCAGAAAGATGAGTTAAGAAGGAAACTACATTGAATGCAGCTGCTTTCATTCAGCAAGCCACAGCAGTTAAAAACAAGGGTATCAAAGATTTTCTGGGAATTCTATTAGATCATTAAAATAAGGTTTAAGTTGTCCAGCTACAGAAACAAGGTGTTGGATAATTTCTCAGAACTATTTGTATTATGTCTTTTAGGTGCAATAAAAGTCATTATTGGGTGAAAAAAAAGTAGGGTTGAATCTTTAGAGAAATGCAAAACAAATCTACAATGAGCTATTAGGCTGAATACTATAATCTCTCTCTCTCTCTCACACACACACACAAACACACACACACACACACACACACACACACCAGAAAATAATCAGTATTAGAAAGGATGCAGAAAAATTAAACCCTGCACATTGCTGGTGGGAATGAAAAATAGTTCAGCCTCTATAGAAAACATGGAGATTCTTCAAAACACCTAAAAACAAAATTATAACAAAATTATAATATGATCCCTCTCCTGTATACATATCCAAAAAAACTGTAAAGAAGGACCTCAAAAAATATTTATATTTTCAAGTTTGTTGCAACATTAGTCATGCTAACCAAGAAGAAGAAGCAGTGAAATGTCCATTGATGGATTAACAATAACACACACACACACACACACACACAATATTATTTAGCTTTTAAAAAGAAAGGAAACCCTAACACATGTTAAAAGCAAAGATGAACTTTGAGGATAATATGCTGAGTGAAAAAAGCCAGTCACAAAAGGGTTAACATTGTGTAATACCAATTATGATAGATATTAAATAGTCAAAATAGGCAACAGAAAGTAGAACAGTAATTATCCAGGAATGGTGGGGGATGGGAAGTTGTTTAATAGGTATAAAGTTTCAATTTTGCAAGAGGAAAAAGTTCTACTGTTGTTACACAATATTGTGAAAATAGTTAAAATTCCTGTACTTTTAAAAATGGTTAGGAGAGTAAATTTATATTATGTGTTTTGTATCATAATTAAATTTTTAAAAGAATGATCAGACATGCTCTCCAGTTGCTCTTTTAAGCCAGAAAAAGAATATGGGGGAGAAAGGAAGGCAGAGAAAGAAAAGAATGGCTTTCGGAGTTTTAGTATACTTATGTGTTACTCTAGCTTTTTTAGTATACTTATGTGTTACTTTAGCTTAGAGGTGGAGGAAAGCAATATAGAAAGGTAACATAGAAAAAGTCAATCAACACATCATTTTCCCCTCAGCTTTGGGGATACTCACAAGAGGAAACTAGAAATAACCCATCATGGATAAAAACATGTCTCTGTCTGTGTGCCTGAGTAAATGTTTTGTCTCAGAATTGAAAATGAAAACTGTTGAGAAGGAAATAAAATTTTGAAAAGGGAGAAGGTAATATAGAAAAAAATCTATAATCTGTAGTAAAAACAATGAGTTCCTTTTTGCAATACTTGCTTTTCCTCCTCTAGAATAATATTATTCATCTGGAGAAAATAGGGATGATCATACTTTTCTAATAGGGGTACTATGAGAGTTAACCTAAGATTTATGTGTTTGAAACATTCTTTTTATGCTATAAACAAGATACATACTTTACTTGTAGTGGACACATTGGGGTTTTCTATATATAATATCATCTCATCTGTTTATAGTGATAGTTTTATTTCATATTTTTGTAACCAGATTACTTTAATTTCCTTTTATCTGATTGTTTTAGCTCAAACCTCAAATACTAAATTAAACAGAATTGGGCAAAGTGCACATGCTTGTCTTGCTCCTGATCTTAAAAGGAAAAGTTTTTCATTTTTGATCATTAAGTAATAGCTGGGTCTTAAGTTTGTGATATATGACCTTTATTATATGAACTTAGGTTCCTTCTATCCTCATATTTATATAGTTTTTAATCATAAATGGGTGCTGAATCTTATGAGATGCAATCTCTTTATTGATTGATATTATCAATAATAATTTTATCTTTCCTTTGGTTAATGTAATGTATTACATTGATTGATTTACAATCAATATTATAGCATTCTGACACTCCTCTGATAAATCTCATTTAATCATGACGGTTAGTCCTTGCAGCAGACTCATGAATTCAACTTTTTTGCACATTATTGAAAATTTTCACACTAATACCAGGAATATTTGGTTTGTAGACTTCTTAAACTCATGAATTCAACTTGTTTGCATGTTATTGAAAATTTTCACACTAATATCAGGAATATTGGTTTGTAGACTTCTTAAACTGTTCTTTCTAGTTTTGATAGTAAGGTCATACTGTATCATAAAATAAGTAAGGAACATTACTCTCATAATTGTAGAAGTAATTTTAGTAGGAATAATATATGCTTTTCTTCAAAGGTTAAATAGAATTTGTTTGTGAATCTGCCTGGCCATTGGAAACAATTTGCATTACTATTTCAGTTTCAGTGGTGATCAGTTTATTCAGTGCTTTTGTTTTTCTATGGTGTATTCATGGAAATTAATATTGTTCTATACATCTTGGTTAAAAATACTGTAAAAGAAATAATATTTTCAAGGTTATCAAATTTATTGGTATAAATTTGTTTTTAGTGCTCTCTTATGAACGTTTGTATTTCTATGTCACCTCTGATAATTTCTAATTCCATTAATGTTTTTCTCCTCTTTGTTAGCCTAGCCAGAGGTTTGTCAATTTTATCTTCACAAATTTTCTTATATATCCTGATGTTCTATCATTTGATGCATATATGTAGACAGGATAAGTTAATAATACCTTGGATGAGGAACTAGACCAAATAGAATTAACAGGCATCTACAGAATAGTACACTCCAAAACACTGTATATACATTTTTTTCAAGTGCACATGAAAAATTTTCAAGAACAGACCATATCTTGGAATACAGGTCAAATGTCAATGAAAGTACAAATATTGAAATCATATCAAGTATTCTTGCTCACCTTAGTGATATAAAGTTAGAAATCAACTATTAAAAATTTCTGAAAAAAATGATTAAATTATAAGATACAATAAAAATAGTCTTCAAAGGAAAGATAATTGCAATATAGGGTCATGGAAACAAGATAAATCCAAAATAAACAATAATAGATCTAAAGCAACTTGAAATAATAGCTGAGTTTTGTACAGCAGTTGCCCCTCACACTCACAGACTATGTATTGCTTTAATATTGATCTAAACACAGTTTAATTTTTCTTGCTCCTTTCTGGTGTACTGATACTCTGGTGTCTATCAGTTGTTTATCTTTCAGGAGTTTTGGCCCTGTTTTCTTGTAATTTGGTTGTGAAAATATGGCAGAGGCAAGCATGGTGACTTCACTCTACTGCCATATTGCTGAAATTCTTTGGAATTTTTAATAAAAGGTTTTTCTTATCTTAAAGAGCTATGGGAGGATCATATATTAAAATCTCTTTTAGCCATAGTTATATATGAAGAGCTAATGTTTCCCCCAAGTCATGTTGCATTACTGCAATTTCCTGTGTTTGTTTTTCTGTGTATGGTATAGCTAACAAGATGCATTCAATTGCTGTGCTAGTCTTACCAATTGAATTTGAATGATGAGCAAGGAAAAAAAAGAAGAAAATTCTAAGTAGAATTCAATGAGTGTTTATAATCATGAGCTTTTAAAGTGCCTTGGACTTGCCAAAAGGCAAGTTTCTTTATTTTATATTGTGATAACCCTTTCTCCACGGGAGTTGATTTTATTTACTGCTGAGATTTTAATGTTTGATTAAATATATGAAAGCTATACTTGTTTTGCTTTATAGATATGCTCACTTGATGTCTATAATTTGGGTGGGAGAATATAGACCTATTGTCAAAGGAAAACATTTGCAATCTTGAGTTAATTGATAAAAAGTTAATAGTATTAAAACAAAAAAATAAATAAGTTCATGAAAGTACAGCTCTACTCTGTGTAGTAGTTGATTTTTTTTTAATTAAAAAAATTTTTTTAAACAATAGAGGTCAAACCCAGTTCAGTGGAGGTCATTTAAACTATATCTGCCAAAGGAATAATCCGGTAAAATGATGCTTTTAGAGCCCAAATCAAATTAAATAAACGCGAAAAGAAAAGAAGGCAGCAAAGTCCTATTAAATATCTCAACAACTACATTGTCATGCACCAAAAGAGAAAACACCAGATAAAAATTTTCAGGTAAAGGAAAATCTAACAGTTCCAGGAAGAATTGGGTGATGCATTTAGCAGGTTCCACTGGACTACTGGATTGACCACTTGCACTCCATGATCACTTCTCCAATGTTAACATATGTGAATTTGAGATCCATGAGATAAAAATTTCCTTTCAGTGCTTGGGGCCAATAAATACAGGCATAAAGTATGCAATCATCTTAAGTCTCCTCACCACAAACTCTAAATGGAGATCTAACCTACAAGTGGCTATTTCCTAACTAAGCTGGCATTGCAGGTTCTAGCACAAGACAGCAGAGGGTTACATGGATTCAGGGTCCCTGATGGCTTTTCTATTCATCTTGGCACAATAGGAGGCCTTTTTTTCTTGGATAAAGCTGATCATCTGATTTGTCAACACTTTGTTCAGCAATATAAAATTCCATATAGTCCCCCACCCCCCAAAAATATTATTTATACAACACCTTCATTATCAAAATATAAACAAATAGTATCATGTTAACATTGACCATAGTGGTTTGGAAAATTAATTCTAAAAACAGACTGTAACTATACAAGTAGGGGCCATGCTAATCTCTGTATCGTTCCAATTTTAGTATATGTGCTGCCAAAGTGAGCACTGTATAGTAGTTGATTTTAATAGCTCACAGTGAACCAATCTTGGCTTCTTTCATCAGTGTTTTTAGAACATAAATAATATTGTTCCACTGAATGATCTACTTGATTCATAGAAATTGTGAACTTAAACATCTCTTTAAACTCTTCTCAACATATCCTGTTTCTGTGTAGACAGTAGGGAAACCTGGAACTTATATGTCTACCCAATGGGGGGGAAAATGAGGAAATTAAATACTTTCAGGAAAGTAGAAATTTCTATGAAAATCCCCAATGTATTTGAAATAAAATATTGTAAACAACCTTTGTGAATCATCCAATCTGACTGTTCCTGTGATACAACATATGCTTTAAGATGAGGAACTTGAACATCTAAATAGAACTAAATGACTAAATGACATGTGTTTTGTCATATTCCTTACTTTACTAAGTAAACTGAAAGTATGTGATGGAGATTCTTCTTCAGTTAGGTTTCATGTTCAGGGCACAAAGAATGAACATTAGAATTGGAGTCTAGAGTTGACTATATGCAGTGATGAATACGTCAGTACAGTTCCTTAACTCACACAGACTTTACATACTTTGTGGATTTGCCTATGCCTAAAATTTTTACAAATTGAGACTGGGGAATATTAAATTTAACAATAATTGAGAAGTCCAAATTTATCTAGAAGGAAAAAAACAAACTGTATCTGCTCTGTTCTCATTTAAAAAGTATCAGTTTGGACAGCCTTACTGCAAACTCCACTGGGAGGTATAGAAACAGAACAATCAAACTTTCAGTTAGACTCCCTTATTTCATTTAGTAATGGCAGTTACTTTTCTGAATTGATTTAAACCCATAAAAATGTTTTCAAATACAATTAAGATAGGTATGAGTAGGCATTAAATAGATTAATAAAGATATCAGAGAACATCATATGCCATTTTTTTAAAGAAATTACATCTATTTTGAAATTATAAATGACTGTCTCAGCACACTTTTAGCCCATAGGTCTTTTGGTTGTTTCTCTTTCCAACTTCATGTTTTATTTTGAATAACATATAAGTAATTCTCACATGACAAAAAAAGAGCATTGTGAGTCAATAAAATTCCTTGAAAAATGCTCTTTTGGATACTGCAAGCCTTTACAAAAAGACAAAAATTTGTCTTTACAACTTTTTTTTTTTTGTAGACTAGGTCTCGCTTTGTTGCCCTGGGAAACCACAGGCTTATGTTGCCGGAGTACCCTGGACTCAAGTGATCCTCAGCCTCAGCCTCCCAGTTAGCTAGGATTACAGGTATGCACCACCATGCCCAGCTATTTTTTGAGACTAGGTTGCCCTGGCAGGTCTTGAACCCGTGGAGTCAAGCTATTCCTAGCCTCAGTCTTGTGCTTCGTAGGCTGGAATTAAAGGCACGCGCCACCATGTCCGGCTGTCTTTACAACTTTTAATAGATAAAAACGAGAAAAGTAAGTAAAGGATGTGGGAGGGGGAGGGCATAAGAGAGTAAGATATTTCACAGGTGATAAGGTGGTGGGAAAACCCTGTGATAGACAATGATGTGAAAAATACACACACACACGCAAAATAAATGAATAAATATTTTTTTTAAAAAAAAGAAAAGAAAGCAAAGGAGACTGAGAGGGCTAGATAGATAAGAAAGTCACAAAGCATGCTATCAAGGAAGCTAGGGAAAGAGCTGTTGAAATTAAGAAAAAAAAAGAAAGAGAGAAAACACCAGAGGGTAAACTAAAATGATGAATTTATTTGGAGGCTTAGATTTACAAATCAGAACACAATGTCAGGTATCAACCCAAAATGTATGCCTCTGGATGTTTCTTTAAGGGGTATATAAGGACAAAAGGGAAAGGAGGGATAAGGTTATAGAAGTTTTTTACCAACAAGTAGGATTGGTTGTGAATGTTATGGATAATATTCCTTAGAATTTATTGGTTTTGCTCAAGTTGGTCCTGGTAATTAGAGAGACTGAAAAAGAAAAATTAATCTTTGTACAAAAGAGAAGGTTTTCAACCAATTTAATTGGAAACTTGTTCTTGTCAGTCAGTAAATAGCTGGGATTATTTTCAAGTTAGATGTCCCACCAGGTAGATTTCATCAAAAGATGGAATTATTTGGTCTACATTGAACCTTCTTTACCACAAGTTTCAAAAAGGGAGAGTGGTGACAGAAAAGAGCTAGGGATGAGGGAACATGTATCATGTTCCTTCCCAAGGGCATAACCTCTACTCCTCCCCTAGCTCCTTCCTTTTGCCTAAAAATATAGTTCCTTCTCTCCTGGCTACTACCCCCTCCCCTCTCTCTTTCTCTCTCTCTCTTTAAAGAATAATGAAAATTAGAAACAAATAAAAATAATTGAAGTTCCACCACATCTATGATAAGTTTTTAGCTGTAGAATACTGTATACATGACAATAGTCCAGTGAAAAGTCTGCTGGGCTAGATGATTCAGACATGTCCGTTCAAAGGAAAGGAGCTATTGCAACACAAGTCAGACGTGACCAATGAAATCAGTCAGCAAGAGTGTCACTGCATGTGATTTATGTCACCAGCAGATTCTCCAGTTTGTTATTCATACTGCCTATATTTCATCATCAATGATTCACTCCTTATTCGCTGAATTTTAGTTTCTCCTTATTTCTTACAGACCCTAGGTTAAAATTAGACAAGAAGTGATGTAAAATGCTTAAACTTTAAAAAGACAGGTACAAAAAAAGTAACACAGGTATAAATTTAAGAAAAAATTTAGAGCAATGATCAGACCTCTATAAATAAATGCTAAGAATGCCGAACAATTTAAGCTCTAAAAAAAATTGAAGTTCAAGGTAATAAAGACAAAAACAACTCTTTATCCACAATGATGGTCTTATTATAGTTAACAAATGGGGAAAGGATAGAACTACATAACTTCTGTCTGGCTTTCTTCTTACCTAGCAAGAAAAAGTTCTTCAATGAAAAGTTGAGACACCTAAAAAGATAAGACAAATACATTTAAGAAAATGGTATGTCTATTTGTTAGGTGATAAATGATAAGCCCATTTAATTATATTCAGTGGTTATGGGAAATACTTTTGAAATTGCTAAAAGGAGTTGATGATGTTGGGTAAGGACAGCCATTCCTACCCTTTAAAAAATTGCTGAGAATGGAAGAGAAGCAAGAGAAGTAGATGCTCTAATTTAAGCACAGAGGGGTAAAAACCTCTCGTAGGACTCAGAAACTGGATGAGGTTGCTGTGATTCCAGGAAAATACTCTATCAGTTGTCTTAGAATGGGACTTTCTGCTAGCTGACCAACTGAACACATACTTTGACCACTCTTCCCAATTTCAGAAAGAGGGTGCCAGAACTTCACTAGAACAGTGAAGAATTTCTGGAATATAGTGATACTTGAAATATAACAGAGTTAAGCAACCTATGAAAGAAAACTTCAAAAATGATCTTCTCAGAATTCTGCAAAATAGACCAAGGTTGACTGAAAGAAGTGAGCCCTGTTTGGAAGGCCATGTTACTAGTAAAGCCAAGGTGGTCCTTGTACCACCTAATGCTGATCCCAAGCTGTACCCAGGCTGTGTCTAGTGAAAATTTCTACATAATAGACTCTCAAACTAAACAGCAGGTCCACAAATTCAGGATCTAGTCATAGAAAAAAGAAGAGCTACAAATCCTTAAAGCAAGTCACACTCACTTCTTAAAAGAAAGCCCACTCTCCCTCTGCCACTACCACTACCTAAGTCAAAGTTGATTTAATCTAAATTTTACTTCCAGACAGGTAAACACTAATTCTTATTGCTTCCCTCCATTGATACTGTTCATGCTAGGATCCAGACTACAGATATGATCAAACAACGAAGAATCATCAAACGACCAAGATGATGGAAAGAAAGTCACTGAATTAATAGGCAGAACTTAGGAAAAACACAATAAACAACATAAAATAAGTCTATTTAAATGTCTTCAGAGAGATTTTAGGGAGTTCTGACCTGTAACAAATGAAATGTATATATGACCACGAAATACGTATGAAGGTGTTTCACATTGCTCATATATTTACATTAAGAGCAGGGGAAAAGGGAAGCAGTGGTCCAGCTCAGCACGGCCTCTTGAAATACAAGTCATGCTTCAGTTACTTCATTTCCTTTTTAGAGAGATCACCGGACTAGCAGATTGGGGAATGCCAGTGTTTTCAGCTGGAGTCTCGTTTAATAAATTGTCTCATGATACAATATGCTGAAAACAAATTATATCCTACCAGTGACTATTAGCTCAGAAGTTTGTATTATCCATTATAAAAATCACCTAATTTAATTTTTTTCCTCTGGATTATGAACTTCTTGAGGAACTTCCCTGCATTTCATTCAGTCTATAACCATTGTCTAGAAGATACTTAGCAAATGTCAGGTTCTTCATATTTATTGGATGATAATTAAATTTAATCATAATTCACTCAGCCCATATTTAAAAGTGTTCATGAGATAGAAGAGGAATGGTTGGCTTCTCATTTCATTTGGGAATGGTGTAAGACTATTAACTGGTGGCCAGAGTATTTGTCAATTGCCTGCTTAATGTTGTCAATGTTGCGACATAGTTGAAGGGAACTATAGAAAAAAGGTTATAGCAATGGATAAACACTGAAGGACACAAAACTGTGACAGGCTGTAATTTTCAAAGATGATCACTGCTGTGCACCATTTGCAAACCAGAAAAGTTATTGTAAATGAGATAAGAAAAACCTCTCTTGTTAACCAGTTTCCAGAAAACTAGGGACTGATTTACTACAATGACCTTTTGAGACTGCAGTGGCCCCGCTGGCTTTTCTAAATCAGAGATAGAGACCACCTGCCTACACTCCCCCTTTCTCAATTATTCTTAGACTTTAAAATGTTAATTGTCTCTCAGGTTTGTTTGTCTTCTTTGAAATTCAACAGACCCTTGCCCCATGTCCCTATAAATACCCCTTTCTTTTGTTAATAAAGTTGTCTCATGGTTCATACCTCCATCTGATCCCCGGCTACGCCTGGGTAAATCTCTTCTCCTAAATTCTTTTCTTGTACCTGTACCTTTCGTCTGGCAGCCAACAATCACAAAACAACAAAATTGAATACCAGGTTCTATGATCCTTCCCCTTGAATCTGAGTGAGTTTATTGCTATGGCAGAAATACCATATGACTTTCTAGGCTACATCACAAAAGACAATGTTGTTTCTCTTGGAGCACTTGCTTTCAAAGATCAAGATTCTATTTTGATAGCTCCTGTTAAGGTCTCAGGTGACCATCAGTATGAACTGCCAGACATATGAGTGAACAGTTTTCACAAGATCTTGGCATCAAGTCATCCAAGCCTTCACATCTTCCCAGGTAAGATCCAAACTTTGTGGATAATGTCTGCAAGCCATCTTTTGCACCTTTTTTCAGATCCCTGGCCCAACTACAGAATCTGTGGTTATGGCAAAGTGGCTACCTATGCCTATATAATGTGATTCTTTATGAAGTCACTAAGAATTGAGAAAGTGGATATGTAAATTGTGACACATTTTCTCAGTAGAATAGTTTGCTATCACATTAAGAAACTTTGTTATTGAAATAGAATATTCATTATTATTTACTTACTGGTACAGGAAACAGTTTTGAGTTTACTGTGTGATTGGAAGTGTTCTGAGGATAAAATTCTGATCCAAATCCCCCACTCAAAGTTCTCTGCGTACTCTAGGCAATGGCTTCCCTCATTGTTTTAGTCTTTGCTTTCCTTGGTTTTAACCTCTGATATGACATCTGGAATTCTGTCTCTAGCTTTTATCTCCATATTTTCAACTTCAGACCTGTTCATTTAAATACCTACCCACTCTCTTGAGTTGACTACCCAACAAGAACTCCAGACTTCTAGTTAATGACAATATTACCTATTCATGTCCTCAAAAGCAAACTTCCAATCATGGGAAATGTGTCTCTATTTCTCTCTCATCTCCCTTCACTTGCAACTCTATCTCCACAGTCATAGAGACTACTGAACATACTGAACATAGAGACTACTGAACATCATCTGAATTCCTGAATTCATCCTTTTTTTTTTTTTTTTTGTATCACAACACCATTGCTTAGTTCATAGTATCATCATTTTTTCACCAGGTTCTTGGCCTTTCTGCCACCATATATGACTCAAACCATATTATACAACACTATTATGTTTCTTTATCATATATAAATACAATTATGGCTGGGCATGGTGGCACACACCTGTAATCTCAGTTACCTGGGAGACTGAGGCTAGGAATCACTTGAGTCCGCAGGTTCGAGACTACTCCAGGCAACATAGCGAGACCTAGTCTCTTAAAAGAAAAAAAAGAAAAGAAAAGAAAAAAGTTATCTTTCTCTTAAATATCTCCACCTTAAACTCATCAGAATAAAGTTTACTATTTGTATTACTAACAAATAAAGAAGGAAAATTACAGAGTTAACATATGAAATAAAATCCCACAAATACATTTACATACATATATGTGTTTTTTCTACACATATGGAAGAATAATAGAATACTATGTTCAATAAAATGTTGACAGTTAAAATCTTGGAGTGAAGTAATTTTTACTTTTATTGTATGCATTGCTATGGCACATGTAGCCTCAGAATCCATAAAAAAATAAATGCATTTCACTGTTACAGGAACAGTGAATGATTGATTAAATAGACTCTTCACTTTCTGGTATTGGCTTATTCACCCTTGTCAATTTTTTCTCTCTTCTCCTGACCCTTTCCTCAAACTATATTACTTTCTTGCTCAGTAAACAGTGCTCTTTCTAGCCTCCAGGGAAGTGACAGATGCAGCTTCCTCTGCCCCAAATGCACTTTGCTGTGCTTGCCTAGCTGATTCTTACTTCTCAGAGCTCAGAGAAGTATTAATTCTTAAAAGACACTTCTTTCTAATGAATCCCCATCCAATTTTCTGTGCTGACTTCTACTGTCTCACCACCTCAGATATATTGGTTGTCATCTTCACAGTAAATCCTACACATCAGGTATGCCCAGAGACTACTACAAGTCTAGCACACTGAAATCATCCAGTATACTGTTTCCCAAGGAAATCAGTGATATACTGTTTGGGCAAATGAGAGAAGTTAAGGGCAAAGGATTTAATTTCCCATTCTCTCAGTTCACATTTCCAGTTCTGTAAATTGTCAGATATAACTCTATAGACACTTTATTTAAACATTCTATACCATTGTTGTCATCTGTAAAAATTAAAAATACTAAATAACCACATCATAGATGTGTCATTAAGATTAAGTAATAGTAAGTATAAACACATCACACATGCAGTTAACTTTTAATAATTGGTTATTGTTATAATAACTGTTATTATGACATATTGCTATGAGGATGTACAAGCTCCTTAAAATCAGGACTATGTCCTTTACTATTATATTCTCACAACCTGACATATCAAAACTTTTTATTAATGTGATGAATAATCTATAGTAACAGGCATATTTTAAAAAATCTTCTGAAGATTACTTTCCCTTTGTAAATCAAACAATTATAATTGTTTCATGATTATTTTCTCCCTGTAGTCAGTCCCTAAGAACTGCAGGAGCAGCAAGCAGTATGGGACAGAAAGCCTCTCATGCCTAGACTTCACTTTCTTTCCTTTCAAATGTCCTTTGCACACTTTCTGATGAATTAGTTCTTTTCTTTTTTCCTTCCTGTCTTTCCTCCTGGGCTCATATCATTGACTACAGTTATTGAGTCATACAAAAGTGAGTCATAAATGAAGGTGCATCTAATTTAATCCAGTCCTAAGTTTCCAGACTAATATCTCCTTAACCAGCAAAAGTTTTTTTTTAATAATTTATTTATATATAAATTTCACATTTTTGTGGTCTCTGGGGTTCACCCTCCCTCCCTGACCATTCCCACTCTGTTTACACTGATTCACACAGAGTTCTGAAGAAGGCACCTTTATTCATTGATATCTACAGGAAAAAGAAATCTAAGTGTGTTTCTCCAGTGTTTCCTGGTCACCAAAAGCTCGTTTGTAAACTAACTTTGTGAATCTGTAGAAAATATGAACTGAGGCAGTGGGTGTGAAAGGACTTTTAAAAAGATAGAAGGTACAGATTATCATGTTAAAATTTTGATGATAGATTCTTTGTCTTCAGTAACAATAATTGACAATTTTTTCCAATTTTAACTTAAATGTTAAATTTTCCTAAATTAAATGTAATAAAGTTTAAAATAATTTTTTGTAATATTCTTAGAATAGGGTCTATCAATTTTGGCAAAATCAGAGACTTTGGGGAATATTCTGAGAGTAACTAGGCAACTTTTGGTGAACAGTAAGCCCTGACATTGTTCTGCCTAAGATATTCTAATCTTGTGCATCGTAATATTTTAAATTTATTTACTAATAGGTGTATATGGTATACTTTATGCTCCACAATAACTTTCCTGAGTCAAAGATTCCCAAGGACATGGATTTTGAGATAACTCTAAGCATAGTGGGAGAGTTGTCAATGTAGGAAATGAAAAAGAAAGGAAATAGGAGGAAAGAAGGGGGAAGAAGGAAAGGGAGATAGTATATGTCTGAGGACACTGAATAAAACAAGTTGGAAAATTTATATTCAAAATAGCTGGATGTCACATATATAGTCAATTATCTATGACAAAGGAGCAAAGAATATATGTGAAAACTACTCCCTCACACCATTACAAAAACCAATGCAAAATTGATAAAAGACCTAGACATAAGACTTGAAACCATAAATACATAGAGGAAAATATGTGCAAAATAAAAAAAACCTCTTTCAGGACATATTTACAGATGTTTAAAAAATGAAGGAAAACAAACAACTGGGACTACATTAAACCAAAAAGCATCTGTACAGCAAGAGATAATAACCAAAGCAAAGAGACATCCAACTGAATAGAAAAAATTTTTGCTCTCCATTCAAATGATAAGTGTCTATATCAAAGATCCACAAAGAACTCACACAATTTAACAAAATTAAAGCAAAAGGCCCAGTCATAAAAATAAGGAGAAGAGCTAAAAGGACACTTCTCCAAAGAAGAAATATAGTACCAATAGACATGAAAAAATGCTCAACATCACTAATAATCAGGGAAATGCAAATCAAAACCACAATGAGATGCCACCCTACACCACTTAGAATGGCTCATATCAAAAAAATCAACAAGTGCTGGTGTGCATGTGCAGAGAAAGCATGACTCTTACACTGTTGGTGGGATTGCAAACTGGTCCAGCCATTATGGAAAGCTGTGTGGAGGACCTTTAAAATGCTGAAAATGGAACTACCATTCAATTCAGCAATCCCACTTCTAGGAATTTACCCAAAGGGCACAAAAACACTCATTCAAAAGGACACCTATTTTCATATGTTTATCACAGCACTATTTACAATTGCCAGAATATGGAAACAATCTAACTGCCCCAAAACTGACAAATCATTGAAAAATGTGTGGTATATTTACACAATCAAAAAAGACAAATTTACTGCATTTATAGTAATATGGATGAACCTAGAAAGAATCATGCTAGCGGAAATAAGCCAAAAAGAAAAGGAGAAATACTGGATGAGCTCACCTATATGCATGATATAGGGAAAACAAACAAAAGGACAAGAAAAAGTTAAAACTAACAAACTATAGCAGAACCAACGTTTAAAGCATGGAGGGAAGAGAGGGTGAAGGTAGGGGAAGGATGGGCTCAAGAGATTAAGATGATAGTTCATGGGTAACAAGGTGCTGGGAGAACCTAAGGGTATACAATGATGTAAAAAATATATACACATGCAATCAATTTAAAAATAGCTGGGTGTTACCTTTGCAAACTCACGGTCTCAGAAAAATTGCAGAGATTTTAGTCATGTGATGAAGAGTTTATATTTCATTGAGTTGGAAGAAAGATGAAGTAGAAAGAGCATGAATTTTGTTCTCCAGGAGCCCTTAACCAGTGTCATACTTCAGATAAAAAAATACTAATTGAGAAGACCTGATATTTGAAAGACATAAGTAAAACCACCAGCCTATAAGCCAGCCCCTGCCCACTGCATCAGAGAGTTTGTTTTATTGGTGGGTTTTGCAATATACCAGGGTCTTGTTTAGTTTTATGAAATAGGTACTGTTATTATTTCTCCTCATTTTGTAGATGAACCAGATTGCCCACAATCACAGCAACAAGGGTCACTGTCAGGACTAGAATCTCTGCTGTGGTTTTAGGTCCCAAGTTCTTGCCATTTATTGTACCTCTGCCTTCAGGCCTTAGAAAGTTCAGTAGGACAGTATCAGAATCAAGTATAATTTCTGAAATGTCATTCTGGTGCTTGGGTGGAGAACAAACTGAAAAGAAACAGCAAGCATCCAACAGATGATTCTGTTTTAGTAGCCATTGTGGCTTATAACTTTTTATATTTCATTATTCACACAAAATTTAAGAATCATGGACAAGATTAGCTGTTTTGGTGTAGGAAAGCAAAACACACAACCAGTACTACTTTGATCTCTTTGGACTTTTAAAAACACATTAAAAAATCATGAATCCTAATGGTTCATCAATAAGACATGCTTACATGCTCTCTGTTTCACTTTCCCAGTAGTGGTAACAAGTTATTCCCTCCATACTCAAGGATCAATCTTCATCTCACTATTAGTAAGTGAACGAAAAAGACATTAGCAAATGGGGAAAGTTTTAGGAATAAATGTACACTGAAAACTGGAACTGGTCTGCATAAGTGTGCGTGTGTGTGTATAGTTGAAAAGGGAGGAGTCTTATACCAACTTGAATTTTTTTCATACCTTGTTTTAATCACATTAAAAAAATGTCAATTGTTATAGTTTCCATTTTCTGTGATCTCAAATTAAAACATTATAAATATTTTCTTAATATCTCTTAATAAATATGTGCTGGTGTATAAATTGAGTGGAATGGAAGATAATCAAATTAATCAAATTAAAAATAAATCAGCAATTACCAAATTTATACAAGTTTCACCACTTTTGACCATGTCTATTTTATTGTCACTAGAGGGAGCTCAGCACTTAATTTGTATTCTAAAAGATTCTAACACACAAACACAAAGTGAAGGGTCTTCCAAGTAAACCACCATTATTTTTCCTAGAAAATGAAAGTGACTGAAAACATTAGTCTAATGTTTTCATAGCATTTGGGACAAGAATAAATGCTTTCATCTCTGTGGTGCCACTGTCAAAATAACACACACTTCTTTGAATACTGTTGTGAAACAGCTCATGTTCCTTTGCACTGTTCCAAAATGAAACAGATGAGTCAAGGTTGGAACTGATGCGTAAATGTGCTTCAGGACATTGTTTCAGTAGGAGAGTCCATTCAGGTCAGTAAGCATAAAAACCTCATGCACGAGATCTGTACTCAGATGCTGTTCCACCTAAGGATCTATATTACAAGCTGTGAACTGCTCATAAACACACCTATTGTAATGGATACATTCTTCTTAAAACAAAGCAGGCCTATATTTTTATCTCCAATATTTCTTTCCAAAGTCACTGAACCTTAGGCACAAGTTGGCTTTTTAAAAGATTAGGTGAGACGTTTTAGAATACAGTAAACAATTACCAAATCCTGAACATTTTTGAACAAAAATAAACAATTTTGGTCTTATAGAAACAATTTAATTGAATGAACTTTGTTAAAAGAATGAAAGAATATTCATATCACACATTTTTTTTCCACCAGCCTGATTTCTAGAAAAGGAAATAAAACCTAGTCATGAGAGATACAGCATTCCTTTCTGTTTCCAAACAAGAGGCAGTAAATAGGTGCTTTAAGTCACTCAGGACATGGTTATTTACATGACTTAGGAGAAATGGTGAAGTTCAAAAAAAATCACAGACCTTAAAATCTGGAAGGATTTCAAGGGCAGTTGTTCACCTCTCACCTTCCCAGAAACCCTCTACTCCGTCTACAACCCCAGCCTTTTTTGGGCAATTGTGGCACTTTACATAGGGGACGAGATCCCACCACTTCCTGGTAAGAGGCAGCCTCCACTTAGGGGATGGGTTCTCCTTCTTGGTTCGCAATTTCAATTTTTTGCTGTATAACATTGTACTTTTATTCTGATTCTGCCCTTTGGCTAAATGCAAAGTCTTTTTTCTTGTTCTCAGGAAAGGCATTGAATTGAACAAGGCAAGAGGTTCTCCTTAGCTACCTCCTTCTGCCCTACATCCCTCCCACCAAGACATTTTCTATTTGCTAAAACATTAATAATTTTGTTTACATTATTTTTATTAAAATATACTTTTAATACTTTTTCTTGTTATCAAAATTTGTAGGAAGATCAGATATACCAAATGAAGAAAATAACCTTATTGCCAAGAAATATTTGTGCTCTTATGTCAACATATATCTCTTTGTTTTTGGTTTTCTTTCAAGTAGGATATCATTCCTTGTGCTTAATAGACCTTTTTTCCATGTAACCTGCTAATGAATCAACAAAAAATATTTTTGAAGTTTAAATAGGATTCCATTGTGGAAAGCAGTATCCCTCAAATCATGTCAATTTTGTGGAGGGAACCTTTACATACCTGTCTAGGGTAAGTCTTATCACACCTCTTATTTGTCCTTTCTGGTGTATTTCATGATTCATTACTTTAATTCCAATTACCTATTGGAATTACAAGGACAGAAACTCCATTTGCTAATTCACCAGTGTCTACAGTGGCTAACACAGTTCTAAGGAAAAAGTATATACAATTATCATTGTGATGTGAGTCCCTTGAAATTAAAATATTCCATTGAATGACTGAGTTTGAGGGCATGAAGGCACGCAGTTTGGGAAATGTGGTGGTGCTAATGTTAACTTATGGAAGTTTAACTCTTCCATAGTTTAACTTCTTTAAGTAAGTCAAGTGGACTGTTTTCATTTTCTAAATATTTGGTTTCATCCTGAGGAAACCTGTTCTGGAGGGACATCAGAAAAGAAACTTGTATTCAACGGAGTGCTAGCCAATACCAGAGTTGTTATTTCTACTGGTTCCTTTGGAAATTCACCATTTACCAGAATATTCCCTGCCAACCTCTCAGAACAGAAACATCACCTCTTACCACTCTCTGTGATTATTTTTTTAAAGACTAGTGTCTCCCCCACTAAGAAAAAGAGTATGACTTTTCATTCATATAATTCTCTCATATAAACAAGGTGATGCTGTGGAAAGAAAAGTAGATTTGTAGATAATTGGGGGAATTTGGGATCTGTCCCTACTATAAACCAGTAACTCTAGACTAGTCACTGTACTGTGTTAAAAGCGAAGATTCTAAATTTAGCTATATAATTGGCTTTAACAAGTGATTCATGAATCGGGCAAAATCCCACTTAGCAGGCAGAAATGATCTGCCAGGTGCTGCACCTGCTAGAAGTTTCTGATATTCCAAAAGACAGGTTATGTCTTTTATTATGAAATAAACATTATGAAAAAAAATGTTTCAGACAAAGCCATCTTCCCATGGGGGACTGGGAAGGCAGGGCTTGTACCAGGCAGTTTACCTCACTAATGCTAACTGGAAACCTCCAGATTGAGCAATTTATTTATTTTTTTCTTTATTTTCTTTTTTTTAAGAGACTAGGTCTCACTATGTTGCCCTGTGTAGTCCCAAACCCGCGGACTCAAGTGACCCCTAACTTCAGCCTCCCAGGTAACTGAGATTACAGACCCATACCACCACACATGGCTTTTTGTTGTTGTTGTTGTTGTTGTTGTTGTTGTTATTGTTGTTGTTGTTGTTGCCCATCTTGGATGGACTCAAGTAATTCTTAGCCTCAGCTTCCCAAGGCTGGGATTATGGGATTATGGGTACATACCACCGCATCTGGCTCCAGATTGAACAATTTAAAACTATATTTTCAGAAGAAACTGAAACTGCAGTTAAGTACTCAGTCTGTTAAACAACACCATTTTGGGCCTGTTTTCTCTATTTTTTAATGACTATATCCCTATTTTAGTTCTAAAAATTATCCCTATCTGCAGTATAATATTTTAATAATAATTCTACAATACATATGAATAAGGTAGAGTTTCACAAATTCAATATGGGTGAGAGTCACTCTAGAGCCAAATACAAATCTGAAAAAGCAGGTTTGTAGTGGAAGCCAGGAATCTGTCCTTTCAACAACCACCCTTGATAAACACAGGTAGGTGGTATACTCAGAAGTACTAATAAAAAATGATTTATAAAAAAATTAGCAGACATAAAATTTTGGCCCTTCTGCAACACTTTAAGATTGATATTTTATTCATTTCATAGGTGAATAAGAATTTAAAAGATGACAGCAGTAGTCCCAGATCTTTTCCTAAAGTTCAGCTCTGTAATAATCAGAGATATTGAATTTTCCTTACACATAAAATAAGTATATGCTCATCCACTAACCTGTATATTTTCTCAGGATAATAAGCTGTTCATCTTTGTATCTCCTATACTTAACAAAATACCTCAATAAAATAATTTTTGATTTTGTTCAATATAAAAAATATTTCAAACAAAGTGTGCTTTGAAACATTTTTCTCAATCAACAGAATTCCTTTGCAGAAAAAAAAAATCCTTCACAAAATAAAAACCTTCCTTTGTTTCCTAATAACTGAGCTAAAAGTAACATTCTCACAGTTAGAGAAAGACCATGAGGTAACCCAGTTCCACCCTGGAATGGAATGCTGAACTTGTTGCTTTTCCAAAGAACTGATGATGCCAACAATCCTTTGTCTTTAGTATAGGCAGACTCTGAAGTTTGTCCAGGCCTCTGGGTTCAGGCTGCCAAGGCTAGAAACATTGCTTCCAGATAACTGACCATTCTGCTGACTCGGAAATTCAGCTCCCAGAATCAGACAGGCATCTACTTGGTCTCTTAATTCTTTTTGGAAGAGGCGGGGGTTCATGAAACTCTGGAATTAAAGGGAATTTCTGTGAACCCTAAAGTCATTATCAGTAAATATCTAGAGTCAGATTTCAAAACTGTTTTTGCAAAACCCAATATTTGAGTTTCCCCTTATAAAATATTTTCTACTGGGAATTATTTGACTTGGGTATGGTATGGCTTTAAGTGACTTATCTAAAAGAGATAATGGAGTGATTTTTGACATTTCATTATGGTTCAAAATACAGTTTATTCAGCTGCAACTTATTTAAGGCTATTCTTTTCAGTCTGATGTTGGCAGTGGCACACTTGGAAAAAAGGTCATATTACAATCACAAGCAAACACAGGTTAAAATGGAAAGAAATTGGGTTTGAAAGTTGGCATAAATGTAATGATCATACATTATGCACAATATAATTTTATTTTCACTGATAGATGTTAGCAAGTTACTGAAACATTTATATCCAAATTTTTATTTATTATGTTTATTATGGAGAGATTATAATATAACCTCTCATATATTTAAATCCATCTGTTTAGAGTCAAGACCCTGACCACTGTATTTACAAGCATCTCTAACATTATAACACCTACAACTACAAAGAGCGCACAGAGTCTTCACAAACTTTTATCTCACTCATAAGACATCTATCTATGACAATGCAGCACATTGTGAAGATTCACAAACTCAGGAATAGTTGCACCTTATATAAAATTTCCAGGCCAGAGGTGAATAACAAAGGAGTATAACTGATCAGACTAGAACGATAAGATGTTTTATCAAACTGATGAGACAAATCATAGAGATTGCCTTGATGTCAATGGCCTCTTCCTTCCTCTGGTAAATAGTACCACTTTATCCATGTTACAACCAGGGAAACTAAATCTTGAAGTATTTAAATAGCCTTATCAATAGTATTGAATCAGATGTGACAAAACAAACCAACTCCATTACCCTAATATCACACTGACTTTAATCTACTTTCATAACAATTTAAGTGAAAAATACTATTCTTTATATAATCCAGATACTATAGGAAGTATTGATATGAATAATAACGTATGAATAAAACAATTTTCTTAATCTTGGAAAAATGTTTGGATATAGATGACGCTAATATTTTGAAAATTCATAAAAAGATCTTACCTTGTTCCCAAAGCCAGAATAGGTAATTATATATCTTGGTTTAGAAGCAAACCTCATACTTCATTCACTTTTAGGATTTTTGGATTTGAAATTTCCAAATGATAAAATGATACAAATGTACTTATGAGGACAAAAGAACAGATGTGAAATCAGGATTGTCTGAAATACCTTGTTGCTGTTTTTGTCAAGTATAACTTAGGGATCTCAACCAAAGAGATTATAATGTTAACAGAATATGCTATTTGCACAGAGTAGATGAAACTATCATTAGAAAGCAAGGTTTATTTGGGACAAAATGGTATTGTTCATACACTCACATGATTAGGCAGGTGATATCTCTACTGACAACATGCCTTGCTATTTCTAGATTACCATCACCGAGGAGACAGAAAAATGCTTAGAACTAAAAAAGCAGCTGAACTAATTAAATTTAAACGGTGCTTTCAGACTGAAATGCTGCATTTTTAGTCTCTGGAAATATACTTTGCGGTCAGCTAAAGATCTTGGAAAGAAATAGACATATTAAACATGCTGGCAAATACTTAACGCTTTATGGGATTTTTATTAAAATGCCTGCAGCAAGTGATATCAGGAAAATCTAAATAGTTAAAACTGTTCTACACAATGGGGTTATAAATTTCATTACATGATAACAAAACATAAAAAAGCAGTATATACTCTCAGAAAATTTGAAAGAAAATGTAGATTCAATATACTGAAAGATAAACAACAAAAACAAATCCCAAACTATAGACACAATAATTTAAAATTTTTATTTTAATAAGTACATTTTGATGTATCTTCTTATCTCTTTCCAAACATAGGTTTGGGCTATTTTTTAATATACAGAATTGAAATCCTGTATTGAATTCTGAATTTGCTCTAGTTTATTTAGCTATTTATCTATAGACAAAAATAGGGAAACTTAATTTTTATGATTACATAAATTGGTTTTATTATTTTTGTACACACTTTTCCTGAATTTATTATTTCAATATCTATTCCTAGTGTAATTGTGTCATTTGGGGATGAATCCTCCACACAACAAGCCACAGAAAAAAATTAGCACTTTAAAAATGTGGATTCTGCTGTCCAGATTCTTAGCACCCATGCGTAGTAGTTGCTAAGGTCACAATGCAATTTAAAAAACAGGGTTTTATTAACAAGGAGAATTAACCAGGAAAACAGAAAGTCAAAAAGTTCTTAATGCCACAAGTGGCTAGTTATTTTACCCCAGTCACCATTTTTAGTCTCAAAGTTCCCGAAGACACAAGTTCAAGACAGTGCCCCCTTTCCCCCCTCCAAACCTGAGGCAGGCAGTCTGCAAAGTTCAGTCTTTCTTCCTGTCTTCTCTTTGCTTTTCTCTTCAGTGTTCAGAGCTGTTCAGCTTCTCCAAGGTTCTTCAAACTTTTCCAACAAATACTGATGCAAAATCAGCTTTCCAAATCCCTTACTTTTCCAGGTACCAGCTTTCCAGCAAGTTTCCATGACACCTTGCTGCAGCTCCATGCATTTTCTTTTCCAGATCGACCTTTGGCAGTGTCTGGCCAAGTTCACCAGGTCTGCCCTCAGCAACCCCTGGTCACCCAGTCCTGCCATTCTGACATTCAACTCCACACTGGCTACTCTTCTGCTGGCCACTCTCCCACCATGGCTCCTTGCCACCACCAGCTTGCTCCTCCAGGGGGCTTTCACCCAGCCTAGCCTCAAGGGGGGCTCCTTACTGGCCCACCATTCTTGACCCTCTCATCTCCTTTGGCTCATCTTTTTATGCGCCCTTTTCATGTTTCCTGTTTCTTCTTGCAGGTCTTTCTCTCAGACCCCGCCCACCAGGACAGTTTGGTGCCCAATAAAATTTTTAAATAGGTCACTACCAGAGGTCCCAGCTGCTCATCCAGTGGAGTTACCTGTATCTCTACTAACAAGATTGTTGCTAGTAAGATCAAAAGGTATAATCCGTTAAAAATGTGTTCCCCATTATAAATAATTTCCATGGGCTCTGGATGCTTACTTTTTCATATTTTAATCTCTCTGAAGTCAGAAGGCAATATATTACCCAAGGAGTCAAACACTACTCTCTGCCAGACAGCAGTTACTGCCCTGTCCCTGCCTGGGTAGTGTGAACTTGGTGATACCTATGAACAACAACTGGACCAATTCTGTTACATCTTAAATGTATAATAGAGCCCTCAAAACAAAGACCCAAAGAAGTGACCAGAACAATAAGCTTTCATATCTTCTAGACAAAGAAACAGTGAATTTGTGAAGAAAAGATAAAACTAAAAGGGGAGAGGCTAGAGGTAAGAATTGGTCAAAAAGTAATTGAGAAGATATTGGTTGGTGTAATAAGAATCGTTTATACTGATTTCTTGACCCTACATTCCTCATATCCAGTGATAAGAATATCATCCTTCCATTTGTGATGGAAAGGATACATTTCACAAATGAATTTTATCTTCTGCTCTCAGAAGAAAAAGAAGAATCCTTCTTAGATCTATTGCTTAAATAACTGATATTTCAAAATGACATATTTTTGTATGACATAGTCTTTTTTTATCAGATAAGTCTAGGAACATAAATATAAGGGGAGAAAAACCATCTTTTGAAATAAACTTACTAGTGGATGGGGAAACATAAATTAAAGTAAGATATGGCCTATATTTATCAGGAAAAAATTCTAACATCATGATGAGGACTCAATGTTCTTCTGTAATATTTTAGTGACTAAAAAATAGTACCAAATTAAAGAGAAAACACAGGCCTTTTGCCTTAAGTATATATTTTAATATCTCCCCAACAAAAATATTCATTTATATGGGGTGAAGCTATCTAGGATATTCTTAATTTTTTTTAATTATAAGGAATCAAAACAAATATAAAGCATACCAGTTGAGAACTGGCTAAATTGTGGTACAGTGCTCAATAGAATAAAATTCTGAGTTTTATGGTAATGAAATAGATGTAAAAGCAGTGCAAGATCACTGATACTATAT
Organism: Uropsilus gracilis; assembly: GCA_004024945.1. Classification (NCBI taxonomy): domain Eukaryota; kingdom Metazoa; phylum Chordata; class Mammalia; order Eulipotyphla; family Talpidae; genus Uropsilus; species Uropsilus gracilis. The sequence continues at coordinate 51,187 of PVHY01002061.1, read as the reverse complement.
CAAATTTAAAAAGCAAGTAACAGAATAGTATATTAGGCATGATGTTATTTAGTTAAAAGACAATGTGTATAGACTTCATAAAGAAAGTTGTTATAGGTTCAAAATGAAATTGTACAAGATCTAGTAACTTTTAAGCATTTTTAACTTTTTAAATGAAAACTTAAGTCAAAAAAACATTTTAAGAGGTAGTAGCACATTCCTAAAGAAATGTTATCTAGATAGAAACTAAATTTGACCTATCACATAAATGTAGGACAGAATTGAAAACTACTTAATCCAACTGCCTCTTAATTGAAAATTCTTATTCCAACTCTTTTGCAATAGGAATATGGTTATTTCAACCATATTAAAATTTCTTAACACTAAAAGGTACAATCTTTTGTTTGTTGAATTTTTTAAAATAGTATTACTGGTTTAATTTAAATGTAGTAAAATTGAATAGGTTTGAAGTGCACAATAAAGTTTTACAAGGGATAGAAACACTACCACACAGTTTGCTTTAAGACACATTATTTAACTTGAGCTAAGGAACTGATAATTCATCTCTTTCAGGTACCGTACCATTTTTAACAGACTATTCTAAATGCTTTAACCCAAACGATTGAAACTAGTTGCATTAATTCTTCTTCTATCAAATCCTTTTTACTAAGGAAATATTACCATTCATGCCTCAAACCACTCACAAAAGCAAGATACAAAGAAATACCTCTGAGATCTCTAGAATCTAGCAATTGAATTCTAGAAAACAAGCCACAAGATTACCATTTATCTTTTCCGTCTTTGTTACCAAATCAAGTGTGCCTGTCCTTCTCTATGGCACAGAGTATTGACTCAATACCCTAGGTTTGTTAACTCTTAGCTTCCTTTTTCTTATGGTTAATCTCTAAACACCCAGTGTTTTGTAGATTTTACCTTGGTATTTCCTTCTACAGTATTCAGCTTTGCTCATATTATCAGTACTTGCATCTTCTATTCCAACCTAATTTTTCAGAATTATCTTCCTCACCCACAAAATGTAAACTTAGAATTCAGTAAAATTTTAAAAGAGAAAAAAATATGTGAGGACTCTTCACAGTCTACTCATATTTCAATATGAAGAATCCTTTTCTCCTTCATTCATGCTTTATCTCTGAGATTTTTATACTTCATTTTGAGTAGGCCCCTGGCCCAGTTTCTAACCCATCATTTCAACTTGAGTTCACATTTGGAGATAAGGTGATAACATCATAAACATCTATTCTATTTGATCATTTTTCTCCCAGTCTATTACTTTTGAAACTTTTAAACACAGTATTTTAAGTCAAAAGTGTTAGAAAGATGTCATTTTAAGGAAATCATTCACTAGATCTTTACCTTATGCCAACTCTTTCCTAAAGATTTTTATGATGTCTTAGCACCTTCTTTAGAAAAAGAGAAGCATATCTCAGTCATCCCAATTTTTACTACAATTTTGCAGATGTAAACACCTCCAGGTTACAGAAAAATTTTTTTGAAGTATTGAAGTTGGTGTTTGGAAAGCCAATTATTCTAATAATTGAGTAACAATTATTTTTGCAAGTGAGGAATTTTCCCAACTCTTTGATTTCATCCGACTGAAGAAAGACCAATCCACCTTGTCATTTGAAATATTAGCATAGCCCTAATAATTCTAATATAATTATGAGAACATTGGGTGTGAATAACTTTGCAACACTTCAAAATGATATTGTTAAAACAAATTTTACACATTCACATTTATTTACATAACATTTCCCAGCATTTAAAATATAAATGTTAAAAATCTATTTTTAATATTTACTATTCTTAAAAATAGAAATTGAAATGATGAGACTAGAACTGTCTCAATTCTATTCATCAAAGTAAATATATGCTAATTTAAGGAACCTCCTTAACAGCTATATTCTGATTAAAAATTTAGTCTTTATTTTTTATAATGGCCTATATTTTATATACTATATTTTTAAGTACTAGTTATGATTGCATCAAAACTCAATTTATGTTAAGGAAACAATTTATATTAAGTAAACATAATCTGCAAAACTTTTGGACACAGAAAATAACTTTTTAGAATTCACCTTATATGAATATTTTTGTAGAGAAGCATGATAGGGAGATTAAGAGTTCAAGTTTAAAAATTACAATGAGACAAATATAGTTAGGGGGCAAGAAAGAACATCCAAGTTCAACAAGAAAAGAGATATATGTAATATTTAAGACTGAGACAGGGAAGCTTGTTCATCATTATAGAAAAGTTCAAACATGCCCAAATAAGGAAAATAATATACTGACTCCCATCACCTGACTTCAATAGTTACTAATATTTGTCTATATTATTTCTTTTTAGTCTTCCACTTTTTTTTCTGCTATAGCTGTTGTTTTTTGTTGTTGTTGTTGAATGAGGCAAATTTATTTAAAAACAACAGAGACAGATTGGAAATAAAGATGGAAAAGTGAAACTCCCTGGAAACGTTCCCCAGGGAGGGGTAAGACTACCCTCTGCTATATTTCTTAAGGAAAATCCCAGGCATCATATCATTTTCTTAGTAATAAATCAAATATTTGTAAATTAGATAATGCATCAATTTCATACTCTATGTAGAGTTCATTAGAGACATTGTAAAAGAGCAGTATGACAGCGGTATATTTTGAAATGTCAATACTTAAAATCTACTACAAATTATTGTATTTTTTATTTAATGTATTTGGAATTGGAATAAAAAGGACAAATTTCGTAGTCTTTTATCACCCAATGTAAATGATATTTATACCTTGTGGTGGCGGGAGAGACTGAAGATCAAGAGTAAAGAGGATCCAAAGGCTTGTGGAGGTCTATGGGTGCCCTAGAGCTGGGTATAGCATAACTCTTCTCTAAAGAGGTATGATCCTATTCCTCCAAATCATATGTAGTATTATAAACCAATGTTACCTCAATTAAAAGACAACAAAAAAAGCTACCTTTTAAATATCTTATTTTGAACATAGTATAAATCATAACTAGCATCACTATAGGTTATCTCTTTTCATTAATTCAAAAATGCAAAAGGTCTGAATAATTTTTTTCATAAAATTCATCAGACAGCAAAATTTGCCTGATATGATAGATGGCTTTTAATGGTCTTTATTATTATAGGGTTTTGCCTCAGACCCTCATGAGATTATTATGTACATAATAAAAGAAATATTTTTAAATAAATTGAAACACATTTCATCCCAGTTTAAGACCAGGGATTGCAGACATGGATTAATATATTGTACTTGATTCAGCTGCAGAAAGTTTACATTTGTACTTTTAACTCATTTTTTGCATTACTTAATGTGCTTGTTATGGTCTTGTCTCTCTATTCAGTTAAGAAAGCAGAATATAGAAAAAGCAAAGAAGAACAAAATATTCATATGGATGAGGCCTTCAGCAACAGAGAGAACTATGTTTACAATTAAAAATACCAGGATCTTTAAATAGAAGTCAACTAGCACATGACAAGTTTTCTTTTGGAATTAAATTCGTTTTCTCCAAAATAGGATCAAATGCTAAAAGCTTGACTATATTATTAGAGCTACTTATATCTGAAAATAACAAATGATGAATGAAATAACTAAAATTCTACACTGGAAATTTTTAACCATTTAGGCCATTGTCCAAACTCTATATTTCATGTCTCTTATACCACAAGCATGACAATCTCCACCCCATATAAAAGAAAAGGGATTCTTACAGCTCATGTAAACAATGAAACAATTTTATCTTGGGGGGGGGGGGGGCGGATGACCCAGTTTTATAGCATTATCCAAAACAGAAGCAGTATATCTTCCTCGCATTTTGATTATTACAAATGTTCTATTTGTACAATCTAAAAGGAGTCTCAATGTCTAAAATCTAAGAGTTCACAAGAACTAAAATCATAATATAAAAACCAAGCATATAAATTTAAAATTCATATAATTAGTATAACACTAAAGAACAAAAACAAAGAACAATTATTTAAATCAGGCATTGAGATTTTACTTTTTCTTAATTTTTAACAACCAATTCTAATTCTTAATGAGAATTACAAAAATTACAGATTTCTATCCAGCTTACTACCTAAAATTTACATTACCTCATCACCAGTTAATCAAAACTTTTAAATTCTAAGATTGATATAAAATGTAAACCGTTAAGGTTTTATCTTTTCCTTTGAATGGCAAGAAATGTGTTTATTATTTTATAACACTTAATATCCTCTCAGAATTGTTACAATAACTGAAAAGGCCTAACACCAGGAAGAACATAGATAACTTTTCCCTCTTTCTTTGTGAAGCCTAAAACTAATTTAAAAATGTACTCTTTCACTTTTGTTTGTCTAAGCAATTTTTGTGCTTTTTTAAAATGATTTACGTGCTTACTGATGTGATTACATTTCAATGGGGAACTGACTAGTACCAAGAGCAGAAAAGGTTATGCCTATACTGCCTAGAGGAGTACCTCACAGTGTACCTCCCTCTTGCTCATAATTGAACATTTTCTCCCATCATTGGGCCTTAGTCTGTGGCAGAGAACAGCGAAAAGGCTGGGACTCTACGGTCAGAGGTACCTTGGCAGATTTAGGAGCAGCCATGGATTAAAAAAAAAATCGGTACGGGGAAAGTGTAGAACAGAATTAAAGCAAGCAGCAAAGGCATACTGGCCAAAGTCCTGACTGCAGAAGCACCATCACTTTTCTTTGAGTTCCATCTTGATTAGGGACAAACTCCTCAGTTTCATCCTCAGCTACATACTCCAAAGCAGGCTAAAATGTCAGCCAGTACAGGGAGATAAAAGGAAGCATTGTTATAAAGTAACCATTAATAGGGTATTTCCAATCATCATTAGATCTTGATGCTTAAAGCAGCATGAGTTAATATCTTGTAAGGTCACACATACAAATGATATAATATATAATGTCATGGTCTCGACAACTTTCTGAGGTAGGTAAATTGAGGAAAGGAAACCATAAATTGAGAAATGCTGTGACTTGTCCAAGTATACAGAGTACACGGGAGTAAAACCCAACATCCATGAGATGCTCTCAGATTTTAGTGGCTTAGAGTACAGGACTGAGGATCCACACTTGGAATCATGAGCTCATCATGTCTGAGGTGTGTGAGGTGATACTTCTCTGCTGTGTGAGGGACTTTCACAGAGCTTTGCCGGGAATGGATATCTGTGTAAGGCACTCTGGAATACTTGTCAGGCTCTATAAGTGTTTGCTCTTATTTACTCTCCATGTAATAGTATTGACTAATCTCCTGGTTTGTTTTTAAATAAAAGAAAAAATCATTATCTTCTAGTTAATATCACTTATCTAACCCTAAAGTCAATAGCTGGTAACATTCTATGATAGGAAATAACCTTGGAGAAGCAGCTGTCCTAAGAAAGCACTAAATAGAGAGGTTAAAAAGTTAATCACTCATCAGTGATAACCTATCAGAGGTTCAAAAGTCACCTGCTCTTGCAATGTAAAAATCAGCTTTTTAACTCTGAACTGTGCAGATTGCAGTATTCCATTCTCATTACATAATTGTCCACACACCCTTTTAAAATTGTCTTACATTCCCTATTGCCTGGATGTAATTGAATAATCCTCTGCTTCATTTATATCCAATGATGTGCCAAAAATATATTAAAATGCAGAAATAAAACATTTTATAATGAAAAAATGTTCTTTGCAGCAACATGGTTCAAATGAATTGAAATATACAATAATGATCTAATAAGTGTCTGACATTTCCTGTTAGTATGAGCCCTTTTCTTATTCTCACCCACTAATCCCTTAGAATCATGTCTGCATCCTTGCTTAAAACTGCTTTTACTGAACTAACATAATACCTAAGGGCAGCAGTTTGTAAAACTGTGGTTCTATTGTTCTCATTCCTAAATTATAACAGGTCTTAGTACCTTGATCTGAGAGAGAAATCTTTTAGAGTGTCTTAGCTCTGTAATCTTAGTGGGAGTGTGGGACATCTGAAGAGGCTATAGGCTACAGGTTCTGGGGGCAAACCCAGAACTTGTCCTAGGTGTAGAGGCCACCTTCAATTTCTATGAGGAATGGAAACGAATAACTGAGGGCTTGAATGATGAGTCTGAGGAGTCTTCTTCGACCTCTTGCTCCTTCCCATTTCACCCAGTTCCTCTGCTCTCATTACCAATCACATTTGCTTTCATTTATTTTGTTTCTGACCCATCTTAGTTATCCATTAATCTCTATTATTTAGACGAATATGAGATTAATTTTTCCAAAAATATAAGGAAACTAAATTTTTGTATTTCAGTATTTTCCCATTGATGTTTCTGTGTCTACATTTTCAGGTCAAACTTGTTTTCCTTAACGCATCCTCCACAGAAAGTACAATTTTGCATTCTCAAATTCTTTTATTCATTTCAAGGTTGTTTGATTCTAGATAAAGAACTTGTTTTTCAGGTAAGGAATCACTTACCTTAAATGAACGTCCTCTTCACATAGTGAATAGCCTGGTTTCTCATATAATCTGTGAATATGGCATCCATTAGAACACAGCATGGATTCCTTCCCTCTCTTTGGAAGAATTGCCTATCATTTGGAAGGGAGGAAGAAAAGCGTGGTAGCTTTGTGCAAATAATTGCAATTTTCAAACAACTGGATTATATACAAAAAGATCTCAAATCTCTGAGCCAAACCCAGTTTATACTATGCTGGGGAATTAAAAAAACACGCACAAAAGTGTTCAGAATAGAATTTACCTGGTTTAGATGGTTAAGTTTAGGTTTCAACAGGAGGGACATGATTAAATGTTGATATAAAATATAGTGTATCTTATTAGAAAACTATTAAAGTAATATTTATAAAGAATTTTAAAAGAATTTTAAAAGTATATATGTATACCTACATATTCATTAATATTAACATTGACTACATAAATATTAGAGAATGAAATAGAAAAATATATTACATGGTGTTACATTTAGTGGTAGATATTTAAAATTCTCCTTTTCTTTTTTTTTTTTACTGAATTATACCCCTTAACTTTCTGTTGTGACCAGGCTTACCTTCAGAAGTAGAAATTCAAAACTGTTTTGAGGTTATTAATTTACACATGATTGAAAATTATTTAAATGGAAATGATTCTCAAATATTTGAGATATATAATGAAGACAAATATCTGATATCTGAGATATCTGATAAAGTCAGATAGCTGATAAAGCCAAATAATGATTTCTTTTAATAACTAAACTGCAAATATCTAAAATATCTTATTTTTCCCCTTGAAACTTGCCCATCTAGGAGGTAGTAAAAATACATAAACTTACAAATTTATTAATTTTACCTTTTGTTTTTTATTTTCTACATGATTGATGATTTATTAAGTTACAGCAATCTCAAAGCACAAACAAAATACCCGTACCTCTGGAAATCTTTGTTCCCAAGAATTTTAGAATGTGAATTCTGTGTCCACAGTTTAAATCTATGCTTTCCTATAACAAAGATCAACTTAAGTTCTGAATTTCTGAAAGTGACTGATTTCAGAACGTGCCTACTGCTATTCACTAAAACTATTTTGAAGGAGATGGTAGAAATGAAATTACCAGCTTCACAATTGTAATATTTAAAACATCTTTCTATTTTCATTTTATACCATTTTCCTCCTTCTGATAGTAATGAGTATGGTAAATTACTAAGAGACCTGAAAAAGCATAAGTTGATAATAATTGTGAAGATACAGAGGCCTAGACTAGTTGGTGGAAGCTCCAGCATAGATGCTAAGGACTGTTCGTCAAACCTCTGCTTCAATATTACCTCAGGAGATGGGAAATTCAGGCCTTATGTTGGATGCTAACCAGTGCTAATTGTTACTCCTCTTTTCATATTTATTACTACTGCTAATTTCATTACATTTATGTAGAAACTTCATATATTCTACTCATTTGATCTTTATAAAAATACTTTGAAGCAGGTAGAACAAAGATCATCTCCATTTAAACGAAGAGACAGAATCTGAGAGGACAAGTAACCTGTTCAGGATCACAGTTAACAAATACTGACATAAAACTAAACTAAAATCCCCAGTCTCTTTTTTTAATGTTAATTATGCTTCTCTTTCATTAGAAAGTTTTCTTGTATTGAACCAAAATTTGCTTCCTTGGAATTCTTCCCCACATCACTCTCCTTTCTTCCAATTTATGTTTCAGCTCCAACTCCTTTGACTTCTAAAAAGTCAAAAGAACTTGATTAACCAAATTCTTTAAGTGCAAACCAGCAGGATTCTGTAATATTCCATGTCTGTTTGAACTGCATTCAGTTACTTGGGAGAGAAATCACCCTCGCCTCCCCATCCCCAATAAAAAACAAAATATGGTTTAGCTTACTCTCACATTGAATGAAGAGGTAAGTCACCAAGGGTTGGCAGCATACATTCCCTAACTATTGCACCAGAGAACACTAAGAGAAGTTAGTTGAGTGGGCTATATATAGGCATACATCTAATTGGGAATTTTTACTCACTAAATAAATTCATAAAAAGATGCTTAATAGTATCTATAATTCATGAACAGAAAATTAAAAGCAACATGAGATGCTATTACATACCATTACAGTATCTAAGATTCAAAAGATCAACAATATCAAATGTTGTAGAAAATACTGAATAACTGAAACTCTTATGCTGCGCTGGTGGACATACAATAATACAGCCACTCTAAAAAACAGATTGGACATTCCTCATCATAAAGATAAGCCGATTCTCACCATATGATTCAGCAATCCCTTGTGCTTAGGTGGTTTCCCAAATGACAGAAAGACTTGAGAAATTTCTTGGTTTGTTGTAAACACTGAGATTTGGAGGTCACTGAAAGGTTAAGTCTGAAGGCTAAGTTAAGTATAGCAGTTAAATAGACCACACACCTGGCATACTAGGCTAAGGCTTCAGAGATTTTTATTTTTGGTAGATGGATAACATCCACAACTGGATTGGGACAGGAGAAGGCAAACAAGGAATAAGATAAGATAGAAAAGAAAATATTGATTCAAAGAACATTATTTGACATCTTATGTAGGAGTCCTAACTTGTGCAGATAGGCTAAGAAGTCAAAGACAGAAGAATATAGAGGCGTTAATTAGAATTTCCCAGAGCATGTGACTTAAGTATGTAAAATAGGTGAGACCCATGAGTATGTTTGTCATAACTATGTGCTTGCATCAGGTATGTATTATTGAAGTTAGAAAAATAGTAAGTAAATTGACACTAATAGAAATAGGCTACTTTTTAAGTAATTAAGACTGTCAGAGAAAAAGAAAACACTGTTTCTTCTGTCAACATTTTAACTCTATTTTACTCTAAAGTACACCTTTCTAAAATAAAGACAAGACTTTTAACACATAAACAAATTACATAGGGTTTAGTGATTACCCAACAAGTTAAAAAAGTAAAATGCTTTGGTGAACAAAGCCCAACAGGATGGGATGAAAACAGAGCCTCACATGGAAATATAAAGTAGAAAGAAAAACTGAATTATGATCAGTAGGGTAGACATAAAACCAAACAAGTGAAGGAGGTATTTATCAGAGTTGTAATAATGCCAAGGTACATTAATGGAGGCTTATTAACAATTGTGGCCTTCGCATCATTTCTCCTTGGCAGTCTTGAGTGCTTTGCCTAAACCTGTAGAATTAACAAAGGTAACCAGATAAGCACCATGGAAGAAAGAGAAGTGTGTGTAAGGGAATGAATAACAAACAAGGGAGAAAAGAGTAGGCGTAACACAAAGAATCAACTCCAGTAGGTTATACCTTCTTTTAGGCTCAAGATCCACTTTGCCTCATTTAATTTGTATCTATGCCAGTTTAAACTCAGCTGTGGACTCTGTGTAATAAGCATAGCTCATCTACCCTGTGCCCCTAGGCTTTTATTGCAAGTCAAATGCTAGCACTCATTTTGACTTAATCCAGATTACAAACAGGTCTCTGTTCCACATATCAGGGTCATTTTGTGTTAGTTTTCTTGATACTTCTGGTTGTTCTTTTGCTAGTTCCACTTTCATGGAATGAAAGTAAATTGACTCTGAGCAATGAGCAATTAGATGTAATTCTATTGCCAAAGAAGTTTCAGTAGCTTAATTAGATGTCAAAAAACAGTATTATTTAAGTGTTGAGGCTATCAGTAGTGAATTCACATTCAAAGTTCTGTTTTGATCCTCTTGAAAAAAAATAAAAGAATATTTTACTTTAGCAAGGATGAACATTCAGAAATCATATATTCTGTCAGTTATTTCAAGAAGGGAAAATAAATTCTTCAATTATTATCTTTGTATACATGATTTAAATAAATATAATTATAATAAGAAAAATAATAAACCCAACTGGAACTCATAACTAGTAATGAAACAATGAAGATTAGGAATACTTGCATTTCTACTAAGGAAATTAATCAATCACAGGCTAACACATCAGAATAAGACAATATGGGAAGGACCTCTTCTTCACAGCACAAACACAAAGATCAAATGTAACAATGAAAATATTAAATGTGCTATCAAGGCAGAGATAAATTTAGGGTAGGAAGTAAGGAGCAGAAGTAGAAGTCAATATAGCTCACATATCACATATTTGCTTAAGTCAGACCTGCTTTACACCTGGTGTTTCAGAGTAATTAATAATAATGTCTCCTTCCAGTTCTCATAGTCTCTTGACTTAGATAATAAGTTATATAAATTCTCCTAGCCAACAAACATGTTGAAACCAGGCCTGATAAAGATAAAACACGATAAGTGTCCTGGCCAAAAGACTTAACTATTAAACTTCTATCATAGGACCATGAGTCATAAAGATCTGTTATTTCCATGAAATGGAGAAGTTTCAGTCACTCATCCTGTCAAGAAAATTTGTGCATAAAAGAAATCACCCACAGGAAGCCAGCACCTCTGGCTATGTGTACCTCACAAGTCTAAATTCATTATTTTCATTATATCCCAATGATCCTAAACTGAGAGTTTTCATTACAGTTGTTCTATATATGATAAAACCCATCTACTGCTGGAGATGAATATACAGCTGGAGATTATAATCTCTTTGAGGAAATGAATCACTGTGACAAAATACTAACAGTCACAACAAACGGAAGAAGTTGAACACCAAAGGATTAGGAAAACACTACAATCCATTCTGAAGATACTTTGAAATAAATATTTAAAAGGAAGAAGGGAATGTAAATCACAATGAAGGAACAACACAATATTTTAAGAGCAAGCAGATCTGTAAAAGAATCACACACCCTTTCTGGAAATAAAATATATAGTCACAAATTAAAAAAAAGAATGTGGATAGACTTTAAATATTTTATTTCATTAGCTTGTCTAAACCTTTGGTGTCTTGTTAGTTAACTCTGGAGAGTAATTCTTGCATAAACAGGTAAAAAAATTAATTCTTTCCACTCCCAAGATTGCACATGGATACAAGATCTGATCTGTGGTATATTTGACTTAATTCTTTCTTTTAAATTCATGAGAAATAAGTATAAAATAGCAGTGGATGGTTGATGGGGAAATAAAAATAAATTTATTTATTTAGGTATGTGCTTCTTAGGACTCTAAGATTCATGTCAAGAAGCAAGTTAACAATCAGTACAAAAGAGAGGGGAGAACTGCAATTATTAACAACATTTTATTGACTGGAGAGACCATGTGGTCTATCAAAACTAAAAGAGAATAAAGTCAGGCACAGCATAACAAAAATACATTTTAAAGTAAAAAAAAACTCAGCATCCATAAGGAATTATCCTATTTGATGGCATAAATGGAAACTCTGAGGAAATACAGAGAAAAGGTACGTTTCAAAAAATAACTTTGCCAGGCATCTTAGACTCTCCCCAATTTAACGTGCAAATAAACATTGAAGAGGATGATTAGAAAGGATAACTATAATTGTATTTGCTCTAAGTTTTTTTTATGGATAAAATGTATTAAGAGAAGTGATATATACACTTTGTAAAGTTATGATCAGACAGGTTTATATCAACGATATTAATATCTACATTAATTAACCTTGGATATATTTTTTAAAAACTCATCTATGTGCATGCAAAGTATAAGAAAATAAAGAAAATGAATTAAATAAGATAATAAGAAACTAATTAACTTTTACAATAGAATTGAGGTTACCACAGGGGAAATGGATGGGGGAAGGAAAAAGAGTGAGGGGGCCTAAGATGTCTAGTGATGTTGTGCTTTGTTTTGCTTTTTGACTGCTTTATTATTTCTCTAATAAATTTATTAAAAGATAAAACTAAATCAGTTCATTTTTTTTTCTCCAGTCAATATTCTCAACAGCTCTGCTAATAGGCTTAGTGACTACCATCATCCAAACAGAATCTCATATTTGTAGTTGGAACAAGAGCTAAGGCTATTAAATTAAATTAAGTTGTCCCCACAGTTAGTATTATTCTGTCATATTAAAAAATCTAATTCTATGAATTAAATAAAAATGTTACTGTTTTCTTACAAACATGAGACCAAAGACACAGACTACATGGCCATATATAAAAATAGAATTTTAACCCGCAATTGCAGCAACCTGCCCAGGAAACCAACCCTCTTATCTACAATAAAATGTCCAGGAAGTCAATCTGCTAAATTACACTTGGAAAAAACCAGATTGCTATCTTCTTGAGACAATCCAGGAAGCTAGACAACAGCTTCTGCAACAATGTCCCCAAAGTGGCCAATACTTGACTTTCCTGATGTTTGTCCCTCTCCTAACTTAGTGGCAAGCATATAAAGTCACATAGCACCTCCTGATCAAACGCATGGATAGCTAACTTCTTATTAGACCTCTTTTACTTCCCTTTTTCAGAAGTCCCTAATCAGGCTATACCCGAATCCTTCCTTTTTTTTTACACCAAAAGTTTTCTCACTTGACTACTTGCCTTTGAGATGCTGCCAAAATGCAAGTGATGGTAACCTAGCGACTTCACTTGCAAAGCAAATGCAGAATAAATAGACTTTGCTTTTCTCATCTGGTTGGTCTTTATTTATCTTCACGAACCCAAGCAAAAAAAGTATTGCTAAGATTGGTACTTCATGAAACTTAATAGCCAGCACTTACTGAGCCTTTATCACTAGCCATGTGCTGATGGATTACCTAAGCTCCTAGAGACTGTAACAAGGCCTTCTGAATTTAGTGCTACTGTTATGTTCATTTTACAGAGGAGGGAACTAAGGTTGAGGGCCATTGAGTGACTTGCTTGATCCAGGGGTAATGAGCTATTGAATGAGGAGTAAAATAACGATAATTTGAATCCAAAGTGGATAACTCTAAACAGCTAAAACAAATTCATCTTGAAACATGGAGAGAATTTTTTTCAAATGCTTTCCTAAGACAACAGAGAATAACACAAAACTAACCTCGTGCTTCCAACTCATAACTCTTAGTAAAATACTGTATAATAGAAGAGAAATTGGAATTCATTTGTAAATTACGTAATTAAGGCATAGAGAGATGAGGCAATTTGCCTAATGTTTTTCATAAATTACAGAAGTGAGGCTCAGAAAGGTAAAGGTAATTTGCCTAATAGTTTATGTCTTTATCAGAGAAAAGTAAAAAGATTGCAATTTTAAACAGGGTAGCCAGAGTGAGTCTCACTGAAGTGATAAATTTGATTAGACTAAGGAAGTGAGGAAAGATATGCTATGTAACCATCCTCATCACCAATTGGAAGGGCAGCATCAGGCTCACCAATCTGTATAGGTTCTTTATTGGTTTTAGCAGTTACACAGACACTTCAGGCAGGGCAGGCCAGGCAAGGACCAGTCAGGGGGAGACAGAGGCCTGAAAGGCAGGCGAGTCCCAAGTCCCCCAGGAATCTTTATGGTGTCCTTTCCTGTGCATGCTTGCTCACACTCTCTACGTCCCTTTATCCCCTCTCTCCTAGGCCCAGTTATGTACACCCCCAGGACCACACAGTCATAGGGAAGATGCAATACCCCAGATACAGGTTATATAGGCTGATGAAGGGAAAAGTCTGACTAACTCACCCTACACCATGTGTTCTAAGTAGAAGAAATGGTCAATGAAAAATCCTGAGAATTTGCCTTTTATTTTTGGAGAACAACATGAGGGGCATTGAAACAGGTGAAACTCTAAGTGTAAATTGATATGTGTGAACAGAAGGGTTTCTGTCCATTAAACTAATTTTATCAATGGAATAAATATTACACATTTTCTATTTACATTACAACTGTGTACTAGGTCAAAGAGGTGAGAATAGTTTTTAGGCTTCATTTTATGACTATCATAATGAAAAGTGATTTGAAGCTCTAATTTGTAAATTATACCAATTTCATGTAAATTTCAGGTGACTTGATGTTAATGATTTGAATCAAATGCTGGAGTTCCTTAAACAGAGACTTTTTAATTTAATCTGTAATCTCCCTGTGAAGGGAGGAGCTTATGTATGGGATATTCATAAGGTGATTTTAGTACTCAGCTAGGACTGAGAACCATTATGCATAGGGTAAGTTAGCCAGGTTTTTCCTCCATTAGTGTGTATATCCAGCACCTGGGGTGTTGCAGCGGAATGATTCTGTGGCCCAGTGGGTGTATGTGTAAGTGTGTGTGTATGTGGGGGTGGGGGGGAGAAGGGGGCGGTGAGTGAGAGCCCTGAGATAGGGCAGAGTGTGAAGATTCCTGGGGAGTTGGGGAGCTTGTCTGCCCTCTAGCTCCTCTGGCCCTTGCCCTGCCCCTGGACCTGGCCTGCCTCATAAGTCTGTGTAACTGCTAAAACCAATAAGGAGCCTACACAGATTGGTGAGCCTGATGCTTACAATGATGATGAGGATGGTTATACTACTCCTGTGTGTGTAAAATAATGGCTTTTCTCACTCTCCTAATGTAGTGTGTCTAGAATGTTCCTCCTTGTGAGACAGTGATGGTCATGGTGTCTCTTTTCTTGCTTATCTTTCAAGGAACAAGGAAAAATGATTTTATATAAATTGACAACTGAGTTTCAGAACATAATAGATCCAGAAAAGTGTTCACTGTCCTTGAAAAGATACCTCATTGTCCCAACCAAAACATAGATAAGGAAGACAGAAATAACACATATCTGATTCCATATGGTTATATGGATACCACTCAGCTATCAAGGCTGTTCAGTTGTATTGCAGTTCTGCCTTCAAAGGCAAGATATACCACATTTCAGCAGAAAGCAGCCAATCCCACTCTCCCTACTTCCATTTTTAAAGATACGTTCTTTGTTCTCAACCCCACTCGGAAATTTAATATCAAATATTTCTCCTGCTTTGACAGAGAGGCAGATTTGATAGTTTTTCTTCCTGTTGCCTCCTTGCTTGTCAACCTGCAAAATCTTTCTCTGCTCTAAAGATCACTGCTTCCGCTATTTTAGTTTTAATTGTACCTCAGACACACAGCCTTTTTTTTTAAAGTTTGTTCAACTTTGTTTATTTATTTATTTATTTATTTATGGAAGTTTGATAACACTTGATCTCACAGATCACTTCAGTATCACTACTACCTAGAACTCTGAAAAAAAAAAAAATTACCCTTCACAGAATTTCTGGAACTTTTCTCAGCTTCCCTCTTAGAAAAGAGAGCTAAGACAAGTCATTTCTCTTGCTACCTCAGTCAAGAGTGTCTGTATGCAGTTCCTTGTAACAGCAACAAAGAACACTGGGCATGGGTGTCAGATGACTGAAAAGGTTGTTAGGTAATGAAGAGGTAAGAAGAAAGGTGAGGAAAGTGTTGGCATCAATTTCTGAATACAAAATATGAAGAAAAAAAGCTAATATTCAATTTTCAAATAATGGTATTGCCATGGTCGAAAATATTGTTTCCCCAAATCTTCTGTTTCTTTTATGTGTGCCTAGCACATTTTATGAAGTAATGATTCAAGTGGGCTGAACACAAATAAGTAACAAACCTCGGCCCACCTTTTCCCAGTCCCTCCAACCTTGTTCTCTAGAGATAAAAACATTTACCTAATTGTTACCTACCTATCTCTAAGTAATATGCTTATACTGCTAATTCTGGATGTAGCAATGAGAGATTTTGCCTATCCACTTAACCGGCTGTCTGCCAAGATTAGGATTTTACTGAATTAACGGTTCCCAAATTTTCTGATCCTGCAGCACCCAAATTACATCACTATTGTTAGTTTTCCATTGATATATCTGTGATGTTATATAATATAAATCTGCATTTCCTGTTTCAACAATAAGATTTTCATTACTGTATCAAATATGAATTTTAGATTTCACTCCCTTCATTCCTCTCATTCCCTTTCACATTATCATGGTTAACTGTTTTCTAACCATAGGGATTCTACTATGGGATTCTACCTAGGTGAGCTGTAAATTTGAAAATCAGTAGACAACATTTAAGTAATGTTTATAATAAACAATGTTCACTGCCCCAGTTAAGTTATATTCTGTGACTATACTTGCTTTTTGGGTTGTTTTGTATTCTTTTTTTATCAAACACTCCCACATCTACTAACATCATTAGAGTCCTTTTTCTATAGGCCATTTTCATGTTAAGGTCATGTATCTCCTTTCAGTTTGGATGGGTGGCTCTGAATCCTGGTACACAGTTGTCATCCTAGAACTTGCCTTCTTTGTTTTTCTGAATCAGTTCTACTTTGATAGGTGAAACTTAATTAGAAGAGAGGAGGTTTATAAAGTAAATGTGTAGGAATTCAGGACAATTCATTAGTACAAATCATTAGTACTATTTAGCTAAGAATTAAACGCTCATTTTAGCCCAAACTAGTTAAACAAACAAGTAGATCCCTGAGGATCTAATAACACTTTCAGGTTAATTTTCACAAACATTTTCACAAAGGGATGCTTGGCTACTATTTTCCAAATAAGCAATGCAGGAAGAGGCATAATCTAGCCATGAAATTATACTAAACCTGCATAACCGAGATTATGAAATTCTATCCTATCCTCCACCCTGGCCAAGCATCAACAATCTTATAAAATTCTTAACTCCCTTTACAAAGGCAAGCTGGTAATTTAAGAGCCTCTCTCCACCCACTACTTGAGCTGGCCTGGTCAACTGCAAAACACAAGTCAAGTGATGAACCCCTTAGGTTCCATAACATAATTAGCTCCAATCTCTTGAATAATTTTCTTGTTTTGATAGTCCACTTTTCAGTAACATCCTAGAAAAGTATTGGGAGCTAATGCTTTCTCTGTTTCTATTTAAATTTCTCCATCCTGCTCCCATATTTTATCCATAGTTGGGCAGCATAGAACTTCAAGCTCACATTTCTCTCTTTGGAACTTTCAGGACATTGTCTCTTAATACCGAGCCCACTAGTGAGAAGTTCATTTGCAGCCTGGTTGGTTTATGGAGGACCTAGATCTCCTCTAAGGAAGTTTTTAGAATTTTTTTTCCTGCCATCCCTGAATTTTATGATATGCCTACATACAGATGTTTCTCTACCCACGACTCAGGTCTTCTGCATTTGCAGATTCATGTTTTCCCTTAGTTGAGAAAAAAAAAAAATCATTTACGTTTTATGCAATCATTTTCTCCGTTCTCTCTCTGTAGGACTTTTATGTTGTTGAAAGCTTTGATTATTCTCTATGACTTGTCTTTTGTCTATTTTCTGTCTCTGAAAACTGTTTCTGACCTCTGTACTTTGTAATAAAGGGAGAAAGATAAAAACGTGTTACATTTCAGATATAATTCTGGAGTTCACAGCCCAAGCTTGTGACTTGGCAGGCAGTATCTTGATCACAATGGGCAGCAGCTCGCTTGGTGGCCTATCCTTGCAGTGACAGGGAACTTTTCCCATAGTTTAACCTGTTTCTTCAGCCCTCCTCTCATCTTACAAGACATGTAATACCTTGTAAGAAATTAACATTTTCCTATTGGTTGTGAATTCTGTTCTCTTCAATTGAACCTGTTACAATATTTACAAAAACCAAATTACACCTTTAACAAGTAGCCTCCTTGATATTTTCCTTTCTGTCTAGAGTTCAATATTGCAAAATCGGTAGTCACTGTACCAAAATTCATCAGTGGGCTTTAGGACAGAAAATCTGAAAGATGTGTGAGCTGATATCTTCTATAAAGAACTTCAATGAAGGAGGAACTGTTTTTCTAAATGTTTTCTAGGTCTTTTATAGCTGACTTTTACACTATCAACTGCATGTGAAATAATCCATCAACAAATTTGCCTAGTTTATGAAATCCATCAGTTTGTTAAAAGTTAAAAGCTTGGTTTGTTCTAGAAAATGCAAAAACATTGCTTAGCTTAAGCTGTATTAACAAAATGTCACAGACTTGGTGGTTTAAAACAAGATACTTAGTATACTTTCTCACAGAAGGCAGCAAGTCTAAGATCAAAGAATCTGCCAGTTTGGTTCATAGTGAGAGCTCTCCTCCTGGTTTTCCCCTTACTCCTCTGTCCTCCCCCATCTGGTGGAAAAAGAGAGTTCCTTTTTCCACAACAATTCTTGTTGGATTAGTGTACTACCTTTATGACTTCATTTAACAGTAATTAACTTTTTACAGTCTTATATCCAAAAGTAGTCAAATTGAGGGGTCACGGCTTCAACATGAATTTGTGAGGAGTAAAATTTAATCCATTCAGAATTTCCCTTTTAAGAAATGTGAAAATATTAACATTATAAAAAAATTAACATTCAATGATTAACATGAGTTAGACACTATGTTAAGTGCTTTGTTTTCATATTTAATCTTCATAACCAATGTGTTTTATTATCACTATTTTATAGATGTGGAATCAACGCTCAGCAATGCTAGTTAACTCGCCAAAGATTACAGAGCACAGTCACAATTCTAGAACAGGCATTCCCTTAGCTGCTGTAATATACTAAAAACGCTGGAACATTAAATGCCAACAAGAATTATTCAGTCAGAATTCTTTAATCAGACAACATTGGAAGTCCAAAAGTTTATCAGGGACTACCTGCGAACAAGTTCCACTGGAAAAGTACTAATGTGGGCACTAAAAGGATTGAGAATCTATTATACAGGTAGGGGAACTGTGAATTACCCTTTCTCCTGAAGAACTAGAGTATCTTGCTCCACAACCTGCCACATCTGGGTTTAATACCTTAAATAACATCTCACCTACAGTTTCAAAATAATAATACAAAAACTCTGATATGTCTTTATTGCTCTAAAATCCCTGTACAGTCATCGGAGCCTTATCACTAACATATCACATCACAGCAAGTGAAAATTATGATAAAATTCATAAGGTTTAAATAAAATCAGAGTAAACCTAAAATTTGACTTTACTGCTCACTTTATCATTTAATCTGAAAATACTGCAAGAAAAGTCAAGGTGAAAACAAACTCATAAAGGAAAAATTTACAGTCTGTATAAACCTTATATTCTGAAATATTTCAATTCTCTAGACTGGCATTGTTTACAGAATTTGGATCCTTTAATAGAATATCAACAGAAAAACGACTAGTTTCACTTTCTGAAACAATAAGTGAGTGCATCAAACTGTCAATTATCCAACAAAGATAAAAAAATATTTATCTATGTTTATAGTCTCTTTACTTGTGGAGGAAGGCTGAGTCCTACAATTTTCTTTTATGCTCTGCAGAATCTAAAGTACCCGCTTAAGGGAGTATCAATGGACAATGGCTGAAGCATGTGCACACAGGAAAAACTGGCCTCAAAGTTATGGAGAAATGCAAATCGCTGACAAAATTTGAGGAAAAAATACCTGCTAACGGAAAGTTTGTTCAGTAACATTACGCAAAACTTAAAGAGTACTTTAAAAATATACATATAGATGTATATATCTCTATAGAAAACAAACTTATCTACTTAAACATACTGCAAACATATGGAGGCTTTTATGGAAGATGGGGTTAGAAAGCATTACTTTTTAACAGTATATGTAAACCACTCCTAGACTTTCTAGTCCTTTGTTTTTTGACAAATACCGGATAGGGACATTCATCACTTGGCACTTTTCTTGCATCACAATCAGTTGAGGACCTTTCAAAATACTCGTTCCTGCCCTTCCTACTCCCCGAAACAGACTGGGTAAATGTGGGATGGGCTGAGTACCAAGCGTTTTAACCAGCTGAGCAGGTGAGTTTCAATCTCCAGGATGTTTGTGACCCTCTTAAGAGTGACAGGCCCCACTAAGGAAGGCGGACTTGCCCAGTCAGAGCCACCGGGGGCGGGGCCGTGCACCTGAGCTTCGGTGAGCCCCCCAAGGTTGTGATGAGGGAAGGGTCTGCAGAGAGAAGCGCGGGGAGGCTTCGGGCCACCGCACCCAGGCCAGCGCGAGGCAAGGCGCGCCCAGGTCGTTTTCCCAGGTTGGGAAACTTGGCCTTGGCCGGGCAACACCACGAACGGGTCTCAGAGGCCGCACGAAGCGCAAGCATTTCCCCCTTCGTCCCACTTCCCGGGTTCGCAGCAGCTTGTCCTCCCCACGTCACCATGCCCGTTTCTCAGAGCGGCCTCGCCAGCCCCTCGCGCTGCGTGCCCGGCGCAAGCGGGGTAACTGCCCGGCCGCCTCAGGTAGCCGCCCCGAAACCTCCCGGTCGGCGGGATGGTGGGCCGCGAACCCCGGCCCTCGGCTCCGGGCCGCGCAGCCGCCGCTCCGTCAAGCCCGGCCTCGCCTCGGCCGCGGCTCCACCAATCCCGGGCCTCGCCCGCCGCCGCCGCACCTGCGAGGAGGGGCCCGCGCGCCGCCGCCGCAGCAGCCGCCGCCGCCGCCGCCGTCGCAGCGTCCCCGCCCCTCCCCGCCCCCACCGCGGCACCCGGAGAGCGTCCGCCGCCGGCGTCTGGCTCCCCGCGGGCGAGCAGCGGAAGCCGCTATCCTGAGGCGGACTTCTGCGCGCCAGGGACCGGCGGGCTGCTGAGCTGCAGCTTCCGGGCGGCGCGGCAACGACGAGACGCGGGGCGCGGGCGCCCCGCGGACCCCGCGACCCCGAGCGGGCGGGCGGACTCCCGGAACGGGCAGCTCCGCTAGCGGCGGCGGCGGCCGTGGCGGTCGCGCTCGGACGCCCCGCGCGTGGCACCCCATGCCCGTGTGGTGCTGCCGCTGCTCCCTGGCTGGTCATTTCAGGTGACTTCTCTGCCGCGGAGGGAAGGGATCGGGCTGCGGGGGGAGCGCTCTTCGGCCCCTAGGCAGGGCCGGGGCGAGTGGAGGCCGGGCGGGCTTGGCTTCCTGACGGGTCCGGAGTGGGAAACGAGTCCGGGTGCAGGAGGAGCGTCCGGACCTTAGCAGCCTCCGCCCCGCCGGGGCCACTGCATCCTCCTGTTTGCTGCCAGGTCCGGGTTCCCAGCCTCGGCTGCCCGGCTGGAGGAGGACTCGCTCCGGGGGACACTCCTCCGTTGTCCCCTTTTCCTCGGTGACTGCCACGGGACGTTGAGATCCGCTAGGCCCGGCACTGAGACTTCTCTAAGTAGTGCAAAGTTTTAGTGATTGCTTGCGAAACCCTCCGCCCCCCTTTTCCTACCCCCCTTTGACAATGCTCATTCTTAAATCTTTGGACAAGCTACTGGATTTAAGGGAATTAGGGAATTAAAGGGACGTAGGTCTAAGTGTGGTGATCTTGTTGCAGATAAGCACTGTTGTCAGCTGTATATGTAGTAGAAATTTGGAAAATGTGGCAATTCTGTACTCATATTATGGGGAAAGTTTTTTTTTTTTCCCTTTGTAGGAGTAAGTGTAATACGTATGTTCCAGATCAGTTATATAGAGAGAAACCGGTCACTTTAAATGGATTTTTAACCCTGTGGTGGAGCTATGTTAAGCTTAGGGAAACTTTAGGAAAGTACCTTGATTTTTATATACACATATACATCAGAGTAACCATATATAAAACTTTATTTTTATTTTTTTATAAAATATGAGCTGTCAAAGGTTTTAGTCTAGGGTTATAGAATATAGTTGCCTGTTGGGTGTAAAGAAAAGAACAATGGTATGTTCGCTAAATCTTAACCAAAACAGTGTTTCCATCAATTATGAATATAGATTACAAATGTTTTTGACTTGTCACCAGTAGAAATAAAAGAAGTTCAAGTTCATATCACCATACAGTTGCGGATATTTCGAAGTATTCTCTAAAACAATGCTGTTTTATACAGTAGAGAAATATACAAGTTTACTTTTAATATCAGTGTTTTAATGTCCTCATCTTCCTTTTAAATCTATACATCTCACATGTCTAGTAATATTGTTTGAAGAATCTTCACCAAATTGCATAATGGGTGTAAGGCAGACAGAGATTAGGACATAGAGATCAATGGAATAGAATAAAGCATTTCACAGTAAATCCTTTTATAGCCAGTTGGCTTTCTATGGAAGTTCTGAGACCAAAGAAAAATAATCAGTTTATTCAACAAATGATCACAAGTGGATATCCACAAACGAAAGTGGTAATTCTCCCTAATACCCTATATAAAAATTAACTCTAAGTGAACAAAAGACCTAAATCTTACAACTAAAACTCGCAAAAGAGAACAATAAATAGAAGTAAATTTGACCTTCGATTAAGTAATACACCTGATAAAACAATTATTGAACTTGATCAAAATTTAAAATAAATGTGATTGAAAAGATAACCCACACAATGGTAGAAAATACTTGTAAATTAGATCTAAAAAGGGACTGTATCTACTTCATATGAAGAAGTTCAACAATAAGAATATAACTCTATTTAAAAATGGGCATTTTGACATTCTGCAAAGAAATGATATAAGTGGCCAATATGTGCTTTGTAGTACTCTTAACATATTAGTCATTAGGAAAATACAACTCAAAACTACAATGAAATATTACTATACCTGCTACCATAGTCAAAATAAGAGGACAAATGTTAGTTAATGGAGAATTTGGAATCTTAATGTTGCTGATGGGAATGTAAGATGTTGCAGATTCTTTGGCAGCCTTAACGTGTCAAACTCTGAGATTAGGCCCAACCACTGTACTTATTCCTAAGAATGAATACTTAAGAGAAATGAAGACATCCCTATAAAAATGTATACATGAATATTCTTAGTTGCACTATTACAGTAACCAAAAATGTGGAAATAACCCAGAACTCATGAATAGTGTTATAGATAAAATGGCGTATTACTTGGGCATAAAAAGGAATGAGGTACCCAGTAATCCTGCAACAATGGATGAACTTTGAACTTTGAGAGCGTGCTAAGTGGAAGAAGCTGACACACACACACACACAAAAACCCACCTTTTGTAGGAGCAGTCCCATTTATCTGAAATGTTCAAAATGGTCAAAACTCATAAGGAAGTAGATAGATTCAGTTGCCAATAACTAAGAGAAGGGGAGAATGTGATCTGAGTGCTAATGGGGCCAGTGTATATTTGGGGCAGATCAGATTATTTTGGAATTGGATGGCTGCAAAACCTGTGCCAATACTTAAAAACCCTGACTTGTATATGTTTTAGAGGGTGGCTTTTGGGAGAGGTAAATTATATAAAAATTTTTGTAAAAATTATCTTTCCAATGTTTGCTGTATTCATAAAGGTTTAAGGCCTGATCAGGTGACCTGTTGTCTTTTTGATATTTTTGAACTCTTGAAAGCTATTTGTTTTTCTTTATCCCAAAAGAAGGTATTTTATTTCTAATTTTCTTTCTTTTGTTGAGTCTAGGTCTTGCTATTTTTGCCCGTGGAAATGCAGACTCCCGTTGCCCAGGGTACCACAGACTCAAGCAATCCCCAGCCTTAGCTTCTCAGGTAGCTGGGATTACAGGCACATGCCACTATGCCCAGCTATATTTTTTTGGAACCAGTGGGACTCCAACCACGATCCCTGGTCCTGGCCGTGGCACCCTAGGCTGCTGCTTACAGGCATGCGCCACCATGCCCGGCCTATTTCTAATTTTCTTAACCTCCCAAGATTTTCTTCCATTATAAACCAGTTGATAGAGATGACAAAGTCCAGTGTAATAGAAAGAACTTGTTTATGAAATGTACAGTCAGAAGGATTGATAGCTACAATAAAATTCTGAGACTTGCTAGAAAAAGTTTTCTTTGTGAGACCTTGGCTTAGAATATTGAGTGACTCTTAATGAGATATACAGAAATTGAGTTCTGAAGTACATTTAAGCAAAAGTGATTTGGGATTCAGACTTAAAATTTCTGTGGTTTGCTTGTTCTTATGGAATTTGAATATTAAATATTCATTTCATGCATTTATTTGTAGATTTAAGAAACTGGCGAGGGTTTTAGGGTTTTTTAGATCTTTTTTTTTTCTTTCTTTCTTTTTTTTCTTTTTTTTGAGACTAGGTCTCACTATTTTGGCCTTTGGAACTGCAGGCTAATGTTACCCGGGGTACCATAGACTCAAGCAATCCCCAGAGCCTCCGCTTCCCAGGAAGCTGGGATTACAGGCACGTGCCACCAAGCCCAGCTATATTTTTTTGGAACTAGGTTTCAGTATGTGCCCCTAGCGGGACTCAAACTATGATCCCTGGCCCTGGCTGCAGCTTCCTAGGCTGCCACTTACAGGCAGGTGCAACCATGCCCAGCCCCGGTTTTTTAGATCTTTGATTTTTATCTAAACTCACATAGGGCAGTTACTGCTAAAATACCTTAATTTAGTTTTTTTTAAGGATCATCAGTTTGTTTTTAGAATGTCTAGGCTATCATAATATTTAAATAGTCTAACTTCTTAGATACACGCACATACACACTCTGAATTTGATTGTCAACCCCAAGCATAACCCCCTTTTTAAAACAAATGTTAAGGTTTAAGGTTTTTAATTACTAAAAACAGAGTGATGATCACTTTCATTAGTTACTTCCCAGATTATGTGCATGGAAGCAAGAGTGTGTTAAGGATGTTTGGGAGGGACTGAAGATGAGATTGTATCTCCTAAGAATAGTCACCTTTACAACAGTCACCTTTACAACATCAGATTGGATATCTATCTGAAAGGACTTTGGACAGAAGCATGCAAAAGAATCTAGAAAACCTGTCCTTGGCAGGAATAGACCTGCGGGTAATAATCATGTTGAATTCATTTGTTAACAATGAGTCACAGTCAAGACAACTGGTACTTGAATCTGACCAGAGTTTAAAATGACTTTGAAGGCATGGATTTTCTTCTCCTGTAAGGACAGAATTACCTTAGTGTCCAAATCCTGAAGGGTAGTCACTCTGTCCAAAAGGGAAAGATGTCAAACCTTTAGTTCTGTAAAGTTATCAGTGTATCTCGGGGAACTCTGCCTTATCCTAGCATAGATTGGAAAATCAAAAGCTTATTCCTCTGAAGCAAAATTTCACTTTCTCTCTAATTCTATTTCTCATCCTACATAATCATTGAGTCCTGTGAATACATGAGCCATCACATGCTTATCATTTGGGGAATAGTAATAAGCACGCTAAGCTGATGTATTATTTCTAGGTACTTACCTGTTACTATGTGAAGATGAAAATAATTCAGGGATTCTATTCTTAAGTAATCTCTAGTGCAAAACATTGACTGTGTTCAGAGAATACTCCATTTGTTGCCTGAGCATGTCAGAATGCTAAAACTAGTTTTTAGGGAGGCAAGTGGGAAAGGAAATCAATTGGAAATAATCGATAAGATTTTTCAATATTTCACTTTCTTCCTAAGAATGAGGTTTAGAAAGTTTTTATTTTTCAATAAAAATGCAGTTTTACATGTGTGTACATTTGTAGTATTTAAGTAACTTTTCCTTAAAGTATGTGACTTTCTTTCCCAATATATTTTCAGTGCACGCATCTTTTTACAAATGAGAAAAAAGTAAAACTAATGATATCTTGAAAGTCTCAGATACTTATAAAATTTCCCAAATATAATGCCCTGTCTTTGGCCATTAAAGTTTATATTTGGGACCTGTGTTATGTAGAATTTGGCTAAAGACATATTAGCAACTGCTTAGAACTTCTGACCTTCAAGATGTATATATGAGGACTTGTAGTAGCTAAACTATTAGTTTGAAAGCTTGAATCAGACAGATTTCCTAAGCTCTCTTCATCTAGCTGAATATTTCATGTCCTAAAATCTGAGTAAAGACTGACTTTTCTATAGACTGTATTGACTATGTATTTCTTGTTTTTGTTCTATGTGTTTGTCTTTTAAGGAACTATAGTGACACTGAAACTGAAGGAGAAATTTTTAATTCCTTAGTGCAATATTTTGGTGATAATTTGGGGCAAAGAGTTAAAGCAATGCCTCTAGTTGAAGAGACTTCTTTACTAGAAGATTCATCAGTGACTTTGCCAGTGGTAGTAATAGGTAAGTTTTATAATTTATTATTTAAAATTACAACTGTGATGCTACTACTTCTGTAAGTCTGCAGTTATATAGCATTTGTTCTTAGGATTATATTGAAAAGTATTCTTAGATTATTTGTGTTAAAATAACATAAGCATATTTTGGGAGAGTAGTTCTAACACTGGATTGTGTTAGAACACAGTATCTTTCATTAAAGTATTGATAGTACTCTTCTGTTTAAAAACATGCTGTACATGGTGGTGCATACCTGTAAGCGGCAGCCTAGGAAGCTGTGACTGGGGCCAGGGATCGCGGTTCGAGTCCCATGGTGGGGCATGTAGTGAGACCTAATTCCAAAAAAATAGCTGGGTGTGGTGGCGCATGCCTGTAATCCCAGCTACCTGGGAAGTGGAGGCTGGAGATTGCTTGAGTCTGTGGTACCCTGTGCAATGTGAGCCTGCGGTTCCACAGGCAAAAATAGTGAGACCTAGTCTCAAAAAAAAAAAAATTAAAAAATAAAAAAAATTAAAAAATAAAACACTGCCTAGCAGTTGTGCTAATCATATGTAGTGTCATGTAATTAGAGCACTGTACAGAGTACTCTGTTCAATGTTTGAGTCTGTGAACAGATTACATTTAGTAGGATGGATCAGACAAAAAGAAACTCAGAAATAACTTGTCCAGGTTAGTGTAACCAGTTACTAACTATAACCAGTTAAGTCAGTTGGTAATGATATCATATTACTCTACAATAACATTTATAATTAAATTTTTGTGATTTAGATTTCATTGCATGTATTTAATTGTCTGTCATACATTTATTCCATCTAATATGCGAAGTCATGGAAGTAAGATAAGTACTTTATTGTGAAACCAAGATGAAGGAGAAAATTTGGAACATGGGTGCGTTGGAGGCATACAACTTATTTATGTCTTTGATGGCCTGTTTCGAAGTCAGTGCGAAAGAGAAAAGTCCTATTCTCTGACTGGCATATGGGAGATGAATACAGGAAAGGGGGAAGGCAAGATTCCCCCTTAGAGGCAATGATAGAAATGACAGTTTTTGCAATATTCATCCAGGATGTCACAGGAACCATGCCTCATGTTTTGTTTTCCCAATTATGTCCAGCCTTGGTTTTCTGTTCAACTGTCTTGAAGTGATGAAAGGAACCCTGATTTCTTATTCTAGCTGGACTACGGGAAGTTCAAGAAAGGGAAACCACCTTCATCCGTACCTGTACACTTCACTTTTTGCAGACCAGTCTGTCTCATTTTATCTCAGCTAATGAGTAGTATAACTTCATGTATAAGGGCCATTATTAATGGCATTTACGGTACCAACCTGAGCACAGGTAAAAAAGAATTTTCTCAGTGTATATTAACTTTCTTTGTCTTAGCAAATCACTGCAAAACTAATGACTTTAAACAATCTGGTCTGACAAGAGTCCTTCTGGGTTAATGATGGTATGGGCAGTACTGCATTCCTTTCTGGAGACACTAGGGGAGAATCGATTTCCTTGCCTTTTCCAGTTTCTGGAAGCTACTGAACATACCTTCAGTCCTGTTCATGTCTGCATCTTCCAAGCCAGCAGTGATGTTTTCTCTCTTAACTTTCCATAGTTCATCTTCCTCTCACCATAGCTTGAGACGGTTCTCTGATTTCAAGGCCTCACATAAGATTGGGCCCCCCTGAATAATCCAAGTTGCTTTCCCCCCAAAAAAAAGAGAAGGCAAAGGTAAAATTTTATGAAAACTTTTAAGTGTTTACAGAAGAAAGAATTGATGAGGGAGAAGAGCCACCTCTATAGAAGAAAAGCCAAGGAACAAAAGTACCAGTGCACATGAAATACTCCTCTCAAACTTTTTGTTTTTAAATAGGAAATGGACCCTCAGGAATATGCCTTTCTTATATGTTATCAGGCTACAGACCATATTTGTCTTCAGAAGCAATACATCCAAATACAATCTTACATAGTAAATTGGAAGAAGCAAGACATCTTTCCATTGTTGATCAGGTATTATTTCTTACATGTTAGTTCTTTAAATTTTTTTTAATACTGAAACAAGATTAGTTTTCTACTTATATAAACATAGTTCTAGTTGAAAATCCTTTCTTTTAAATGACACTATTTATTTTAGACTTGTAAGTATTTCTGCTGAGCTATTTCTATTTATTTTTCTGAATTGACCATAGAGGAATTTCTCAGATGATTATTTCCAGTAGTTTCAATTGATATGATATGTGCTCAGATAAGTTTGGAAAGCGTAGTTTCCTTATTACTGGAGTGATGTGGTAGATACTAGCAAATTAAAGGCATATCAAGTTTCATAATTAAAGGATCTGATTAGCTTTATTAAAACCTAACTCTTTTTTTTTTTTTTTGTATTTATTTGACTAAAGAATTCATTAAGATCTTAAGGAACATCAGTGTGCTATAGTGTACAGTCTGGGAAATGCTGGGTTGGGGTAGCTGGCTTCCCTATTATGATAGATGTTTTAAAACTCTCTTTTCCCTTTCTTTTTAAAAACATTCATTCAGGACTTAGAATACTTGTCTGAGGGCCTTGAGGGCCGGTCATCCAATCCAGTTGCTGTGCTTTTTGACACACTCCTCCACCCAGATGCTGACTTTGGGTATGATTATCCCTCTGTTTTGCATTGGAAATTGGAACAACATCATTATATCCCACATTTAGTTCTTGGTAAAGGTCCACCTGGTGGCGCTTGGCATGTGAGTATTTTTTTCCTGATATGACCATTTTGACACTTAAGCATTGTTATATAATTATATATGATGTTTACCAAATTTTTAATCAGAATTTTGGTGCTGATCAGTACAGCTGGGTCATTTACATAAGAAAAATTAATCAAACTAAATTTGATTACTGATCAAATCTTAAATAAGACTGATCAAGTCTTAAATAAGACTGATCAAGTCTTAGATTAACAGTCCCATACTGTTCTATAAGAATTACATAGAAAATATTTTGAAAATCTTTTGCTTTGCAAAAAATTTTAATTTTACATATTCATTTTTAGAGATGACCACATCTCAGCATATTTCATATCAATACCATTATATCCTTACATTTCCAAGATCTTAGATGAAAATTATATTTTTTAAAAAAGAAATTGTTATTAGTCTGCTGGGGCTGCTATAACAACTGTACCAAAGATTGAATGGCTTAAACAGAAGACTTGATTTCTTCACAATTTGGAGACTGGGAAGTCTGAGATCAACTCAACTGGGAAGTTGAGTTCATAGATTGGGATCTCCTGATTTGTAAGCAGTTTTTGTCCTCAAATGGCAAAGAGGGCAGTATCTCTTTCATTTTTTTGTAAAACTTCTAATCATAACTACCCTTATGGGCCTCATCCAGCTCTAATTACCTTCTACCATATACAGATACCATCACATTGGGGTTAGGACTGCAACATATGGATTGGGGTGGGGGGCATAGTGGAGTTTAAAACAGAATTGATAAAGTAAATATTTGGTGCATTTTGTTGAAAATTATTATAATAATTATATATGGTCTGTAATAATAGTTATGTGTGATTTCTACTCCCTCCAAATAATTATTCCTCACTCCTTCTTCCTTAGCAGTTAGTATAGTGTCTATTAAGTGCTCCTTTGTTGTATGATAAATGTCAAATAATTTTACCATGATAAATGTCAATTTTTGTCATGCTATGAAATACTAACTTCTTGGAAATTTTAGCATGTTAAGTAGCAAATCTTTTCTTCTTTTTTCTTTTTTTAAGGGACTAGGTCTCATTATGTTTTTAGGGTAGCCCCAGACCCACATACTCAGGTGATTCCTAGCCTCAGCCTCCCAGGTAGCTGGGATTATAGGTGCACACCACCACGCCAACTATTTTTTTTTTTTTTGAGACTAGGTCTCGCTGTGTTGCCTGGGGTAGTCTTGAACCTGTGGACTCAAGTGATTCCTAGCCTCCATTTCCTGAGTAGCTGGGATTACAGGTGCATGCCACCACGCCCAGCTAAGTAGCATATCTTTAGTGCAAACCTCAGTTGGTTATTCCTTTATTAGTTCAGTGTTGATGTCTAAAGTTGTTTGCTTTAAATTTGTTAAGTGACTACTTCAGGGTATTGGGGCACAGTCTTACAGTAAATATATTTCTGGCTCCTTTTTATATCTTATTCCCTTTACGGTAGTGAGTGTTAATTACCAAATTATTTTTACCTTCAGCAAACATTAATATTTACTTTACTAATGAATAGCTTTTCAAATAAAATTACATTTAAGTTTTTAGACTATTTTTTCTAAGTGTCTGAGGATTTATTATATTTTGCTTAGAAAACTTCTGGGAATAACTGATCTCTGTTACTTTATTTTTTCTACTTGTACTAAAGTATGGATGAAGCCTCAGTTGCTAAAAATAACATTTGAGTCAGCACTAACACTGGGTAAAACTCGCTGACTTTTTTAGACCATATATGTTATGTATCTACTACTACTATAAGAATAAGGATAAAAGTAAATGAGATTTATTTGGTAAGAATCTGTATCAAGCATCAACCTGAATTTGTCAGGCATGATTGTTCTGACCTCTACATTGTCTGCCTTTAATTTTGATCTTATAATGCTTGCCTGTAATATATATATATATTACATATATATTATATATATATTACATATATATATTATATATATATTACATATATATTATATATATTACATATATATATTATATATATATTACATATATATATTATATATATATTACAGGCAAGCATTTATTTATATATTTATATATATAAATATATATAAACATTTATATATATTTATATATTTATATATTTATATATATAAATATATATAAACATTTATATATATAAATATATATATATGTATATATATTAATCTGTTCAAGCAACCCTAAACCCCTGCCAGACTTAACATCCATCCTGATTAACCATACTCAAGGTGTTTGGTCCTTAAGTAATCTGTCTTCTCAAAATCATGTCCATATTTGATCCAAACTTAACCACTCTCCTCCCCACTTCCAGACTTTATAATCACACCTCCTTGAACTCTGCAACAAATAAGAATTCCTATATTATTTGTTACTTCAGTTATGTGTGGTTTCTATTCCCTCCAAACTTTGCTCTTTCCTGAAGATACCACTCTTGCTACAATCCACTGAAGCAGATCCTGTTTATTCTGTTAGTCCCATGTCCTATCAGTTAGCTAATAAAGTTGATGTTCTCTTTGTTCTCCATTGATCTTTTATGGAAGTCCCTGTGCAGATTTGTGTGTTTTCATTTTCTAACTCTACTATTATTCAGAATATCTGAATTACTGCCTTCCATATCCCAAGTTTTATTGCCACATTGAATAGCTGTTTTTTATGTACATGACACAGAACCAATACATTAACCTTAGTTTTTAATTTTTCCTTCAAGTCTTTTAGGCATACTGGAAGAAAATAGACACACATTAACAGTATAACCCAGAAAGCTTTAGTGCCTGTCAGCTAATGGTGAAGCTGAAGTTGAGTGTAGTATGCTACAGGACTGAAAGGCAAGGCACTTAATATTCCTCTCCTTATTTCTCACCTCTCTTGCAACAAAATCCTTACCAGCTCTTTCTTAATGTCTTTGAAGGGCAGCTGTATCCTCACAGGTCTTAGAATCTTCTACTTCCTCAGTTTCCTCATCCTCATTACAATGAACAAAGGCACACTTGGAATACATCCTATCACAACCTTGTGGTCAGGCAAGCCCATGATTCATCCTTATTTTCATAATTTCCTCACTCAGTGATCTCTCCATTCTTCATGAAGTTCCAACTCCAGGGACTTCCCCATAACTCTTAACTTTCATAACTTCAACTTGTGAAACCTAAATTCCAAAATATTTCACTCCTGCTGTACCTAATCTTCAAATGCAGTGCTCCAGACCTACTTACCTACCCATTTAAGTCCTATAATCTATTGATTTCACCATTCTCAAGTCCCTTGGCACAACTGTCCTCTGGATGTAAATCCATAACAGAAGGAAAAAAAAATCTCATAACTTCAAAGTATTCTTCCCAGTTTCATTTGGGTCATGAACACTACTTGGTAATCCTTTGAAATTTCATTATGTTCTTTAATCTCTATGACATTTTTCTTCTTCATGTTTAGAAATTGTCTTGATTCCTTACAGAGAAAGTGGGTCCCATCTGAACTGAACTTCTACAATTTTGTACTCAGAACCTGCATTTTTTTTTTTTTTTTGAGACTAGATCTCACTATTTTTGCCATGCAACCACAGGCTCACATTCCCCGGGGTATCACGGACTCAAGCAATCCCCAGTGTCAGCTTCCCAGGTAGCTGGAATTACAGGCATGCTCCACCACCACGCCCAGCTATTTTTTTTGGAGCTAGGTCTCACTATGTTTGCCCGAGCAGGACTTGAACCACTATCCCTGGTCCCCACCACGGCTTCCTAGGCTGCTGCTTAGAGGCATGTGCCAACATGCCCAGCCTCAGAACCTGCATTCTTATTTGCATTCATGTAATTCATTTTTTTCCTTTCCTATTTCAGTTTAAGAGGTATCGTGTATCCTATCTAAGGTTAACCTTCCAGCTATATTCTGGTTCCATATCTTCTCAGGGTCATTTCTTATTTGAGCTTTTCCCTCTTGTATTTCTTCAGTTTCTGTGCCAGCTTCTACACGTTAGTATATAAACATGATGAAATTATTTTCCATCATTAAAAAATGTTTTTATTGTGCCAGCTTGTCTATTTCCTTTGCTTTATAGTCAGCTTCCTGAGATAATTACCTATGCACAGTTTTCCCATGCCTTGATTCCAGCTCTAGATCATCTTAGTCTAGCTCCTGTCACTGATTTCTACTGAACTCTTTTTGAAGGTCAGTCACTTTCCATTTTTGCTCTATTTTGATAGTCTCCAAATTTATCTTTCCTGCCCTCTACCACATTTGTCGATGTCCCTCTTAGATTCTCTGAAACTCATTGTCCTTGTTTTTCTTCCTGTATGGTCATCCTTTTCATTAGTATTCCTCTTTGGGTACTCTTGTTCTTGTTTATCTTTTCTTAGTCTGTGCTTCAAGTCAAGTTCTTTTTCTATTCTTCATTTTCTCTGGTTTGTGTCCTGTACTTTACTGTCTTGCATATGAATGCTAATCCATTCCCAAATCAAGGTATCTGGTCTAGCTTGCTCTCATTTAAATATTGAACTGATACATTTCCTTGATTATTTCACAGGTGTTCTCAAACTCAGCCTACCTATAACTAATCTTTATCATCAAATTCCTTTAATTTTTTCATGTTAGAATAGAACTATAATGTAGTTACTCAAGTCAGAAACGTCCCTTGATTTCTAAACTCTCACTTCAAACCAATTACATATTTTTTTATTCTTAAAAATACATTTTGTTTCTGTCTGCTCTATTTCCTTCTGTCATATTTGTGTTTTTTTCTGATATTACCTGCTATTATTCACCCAAATTATTGGAAGAATGTCTTAAATGAGTATCTAACTTGTTCTTCAGTATATCCTCCCTACCACAGCCAAAGTCTTTTCTAAAATAAACCTCAGATGTATGAAACCCCTCAGCTATTCCTCTTTTAGCTAATGAGTAATATGCAGGCTCTTTTAATAAAGTCTTTAAACATACCCTGAGAGATCTAGCCCTTCCTTAGCTTTTTTGCCTTACTCTTCTCGGTCTCTTATAGTCCGTGCTCCAGAATATTTGTGTTGGGAAACCATGTTCACCTTCTTAATATTCACTGGGATTCACAGAACTCATAAAAGGTATTTTACACATGGTTAAGGTTTACTGCAGTGCAAGGATACAGATTAGAATCATTAAAGGTCAGTGTTCTTGGGGTGAAGTCTCAATGGAATTGTATGGAGATGTATGCAGTTCTCCCAACAATGATTTGTGGCAGCATGTTTCTAACCAGGCACGCTCACACATGTTTCAGGATTTTCTGAGGGGTAGTTCATGTTTGTCATGATTGCTTGAGTGACTAATTCCCCTTCTTGTCTAGTGCAAACACTGAAATCATATTGTTAGGACAAACATCTCTGGTCACACTGATAAAACAAGACTTAAGGCATCGAAAACAAAAAACATACTCACCAGGTAGAATATTCTGAAAGCTCAGAGGTTATCACCTAAAAAACAGGGCAGAGTCTGTCCTGAAGATGGACCTTCCTTAGTATTATTGAGGGCTGAGCATGCTTAATCTCTCCTGCATTATCCTGAACTCCTTATAATATGATGAACACTCAAGTTCCCTTCTTAAACTGTCCCAACTGTCATATATTCTGCCTGTAATATCCTCTACTTCTTCAAGGTCCATATGTGTTCTTTAAAAAATATTCTTTCGCCGGGCTTGGTGGTGCCTGTAAGTGGCAGCCTAGAAAACCACGGCTGGACCCAAGGATTATGGTTTGAGTCCCACCTCTGGGCGTGGTTGTGTGTGCCTGTAATCCCAGCTACCTGGGAAGCTGAGGCTGGGGATTGCTTGAGTCTGTGGTATCCTGGGCAACATGAACCTGCAGTTCCACAGGCAAAAATGGCGAGACCTAGTCTCAAAAAAAATTAAATAAATCAATAAATATTCTTTCTTTGTGCTACTAATTCTGTCAGGTTTGCATTTTTTAATGTACTACAGTTCCATGAGAACAGTTATCTATGACTTGTAGACTGCATAGACAAAAAGAGACTGGGAGAAAAATGAGAAGAATGAGGGCACTTGAAACTGGTACAGAAGGAATGAAGTTAAGAGATTGTTGACAGAAAGTGGAATATTAGTACTTTATGGCCCCAGATGACTTCTGGTCTAAAGTAAATATTTAGCAGCTCCCCTAATGATTCTGTTTTTCTGTGTTCTTTGTTCTAATCCCAGTACCAGGACCTGGCTGCTTCAAAAAGTGACAGCTTATTTATTCTCTCCCTATGGTGACTTTTGTTCCATCACAAATAAAAGGCTACATAAGGCATAGCAGATAGTAAGTGCTTTGTAACTGTTAGCTTATGGTGATTCACTCCTAATACTAGACTGTATAGAAGCAGGCCAAGAAGGGTGACAGGATATGGCCTGGAAGAGTAGGTTGAAAGAGATCCTTGAGGTCATTGGTCCTTTGGCTTCTCCTGCTTTGTGCTGAACAACAGCATAGAAGTAGGCAGGACAAGGGAGCTGGAAGAACTCGCTTCCTTAACAGCAGCATTAGCCTTAGCTGTAAGTATATAAATTAAGCAACCACTGCTTATTTCTCTAGATTTCGGAAGAGTTGGTACTGTATCTGAACAAACTCACTTCACAATCAATTAATAGAGGAGGGGAAATGTCTTGCTGCCATTTAAAGGATAGGGGCCCCTGGGGCAGGGAGCTTGCAGTTAGTATTACAGTGGAAATATTAAGATGTTAGAAAATTAGTGAACATTTTCCCTTGTGTTTATTGTGACTATCTTTACTTGTTCCTCTAACATGATATTCTATATCTGAATTTTATGTTGATTTTAGGCCATAGCTGTCAGTCTTGTGTAGACATTGGATAATAATATAAATTTGTTTTATAAATGTATCATTATGAAAGAAGGAATAGGTAGATATTACTAAATGATGAAAGTATTTGAAAGTTTACTGAAATAAAATTTTAGAGGTCATTTAAACAAGGTTTTAGGATTTTTTGTACTCTATTTTATTATTTTTTTTTTACTTTAAAATGTAACTCATTTATTTATTTATTTATTTAAATATAGTTTTTTATTTATATATAAATTTCACAACTTTGTAATCTCAAGGGTTTGCCCCCCCTTCATCCCCTCCTTTCCCCCCCTTTCCCTCCTGTTCATAGTTGTGCATTTCATTTTGGTGCTTAGCTTGTTTTGACTTTCCTCAAGGCTTGCTTTTATTTATTTATTTATTTATTTATTTATTTATTTATTTATTTATTTATTTATTTATTTATTTATTTATTTATTTATTTATTCACTTTATCTCATACATTAGTGAAACCATTTTGTTAATCATAACTATAGCAAATGAAATGGGTTTGGTTTAAAAAAAAGTCATATTACTGCTCAAATGTGTTTTCTGATTTTTCAAATATTCTTTATTCAAATAGAACATGGAAGGGTCCATGTTGACAATCAGCTTTGGTAATTGGATGGAGCTACCTGGACTTAAATTTAAAGATTGGGTGTCTAGCAAACGAAGGTAAAGATTAAACTGTTAAAATTCTTTTGTGT
This sequence comes from Uropsilus gracilis, assembly GCA_004024945.1. NCBI lineage: Eukaryota > Metazoa > Chordata > Mammalia > Eulipotyphla > Talpidae > Uropsilus > Uropsilus gracilis. The sequence continues at coordinate 14,719 of PVHY01002061.1, read as the reverse complement.
GTACAATCTGGGTGCAAATTCTAACATGATAATTACGTAATATATAATTATTATACATTAATAATATAAATGTGTATGTTTTTCAATTAAGTCAGTTTCCAACATTGTTAATAATTAACTAATGCTATTATAAAACTGAGCACAACCAGCTCATTTACAGTCTGGGTTACTGTTACTCTTTGTTAATCATAGATTCATCCCACTCACTTATTAAATCCCATTTCAGTACTTTTCCTACATACACATATCCTTTCTACACTTAGGTATAAGTTTTTATGATTGGATATATATTTTCATATATGTATTATCTTATATACATAACTAAAATTTTTTGACTTTCAGATTAGTGTTTATGATTAATTTAAAATGAAGGAATAAACTAGAACCTGTGATGTGATTGGAAACTTGGGTATAGAGATAAATATTATAGAAATATAGGAGTAACTTAAAGACTATATTATTTTGTGACAAAAAAACCCAAAATTTAAAAAGAGAAGTATGAAAGATCCTATCATTTTCCAGGATAGTAAATATTGAAGTAGATAGGAGTTACTAATAGATAATCTACTCTGATTGCACACAGAAACAATAAATTAAAGTGGGAAGTTATGTAACTTTTGTTAGAACAGGGTTACAATATCTTGAATGTTCAACTTCCTGCTAAATAGAAATCATATTAATACATGGAAATTACCCTTACTTTGAAAAATTGAAAGAGAGAAAATTTAGACCAATGTGAGTAATTTAGATTAAATCTTTCAAATGTTCTCTTTGGGGTTTTATTTGAAAAAGAATTTTATATGGGTTTGACATAAAGTTGCAAAGTCAGGCAAGTTGTACAAGTTCTTGATTTCATAAGTAAGCAAGTGCAGTTGCTCTTGAAATATGTATGAAAGGAAATGAAAGGAAATATGTATGAAAGGGTATGAAAGGAAAAACTTTAATCTTTATAAATTGAGCAGATTGAGTATTAAATATATGACAATTAGTCTCATGATAAACGTTAATTTTAGTTCCTCTTTTTATGTAGTATTAAGACAACTTAGAGCTCCAGAGGTTTGTTAGAATTTGAATCTTCACCCTTCTAATGTTGTGACCCTGGTCAAATAACTTATACTAATTACCAGTTTCCTAGCTTGTGAAAGGAAACAATAAGAAGGATGACAGTAATAACCACTACATTGGGTTACTATAAAACTTAAGCTAATGCAGTCTAAGTCTTAATTATTATAATCATTAAACTCCAAGAAATACTTTTACGAACTTCCAATTACAAGTTGTCATGAATTGTGTGAAATGATTTGGTATCTTCTTATTGCCACTAATCTCTAATTGGGGTACTGATGCCTATTACTTTAAAGTTCAGGTTGGAAAGAAGAGTTATTAGTGTACTTTCCATTAAAAGCAAATTATAATTTAGAATCTTTTTATGAGTGGTGAAACAGGAATTTTAGAGTTTATTTTCTTAGCCATTAAATGACTTTGTTCAGAAGACTGTTAGTGAATTATTTTTGGTCTTTAGTAAAATAGAAAGCAACTAAATATCATGTCAAGAGGTTATATATATTCCTTAAGATGTATTCCAATTAAATATGTAATATTTCATTGATTGTAACCTAAGTAATTTATATAGTCGTACTGCAATAATAGTTAACTATGTATAGTATAGAATATAGACTGAATAGTATTATTATAGACTGAATTAACTCAGTTTACAATGATGACAGATTATAAAATAAGTACAGTTTTTAGGTACCCATATTTCAAGCCCTTCATTTAATATAATTTTGTTTATAAAGGCAGCTAATCTGACCAGTTACTACCAATACACTGGGGAAACAAAAATACATTAAATAGTTTCAACCCTCATAGGCCTACTCTGTAAAACTAATTTATTAATACTTTTAACTAAGCCTGCTTTCTTTGTAAAAATGTTAAGGTAATCTATGACTAAGACAGTTCAGAAGAATTAAAATATAATAGTTTGCTAACTGGAAAAATTACAATTGTGGAAGCTAACAGTATTATTCTCATTATATATTTTTTCGTTTCCTTTTGTAGAAATCTAAAAGGGGATCGTGTTATGCCAGATGAAATAGCTCGCTACTATAAACATTATGTAAAAGTTATGGGTCTTCAGAAGAATTTCAGAGAGAACACTTATATAACCTCTGTGTCAAGACTCTACAGAGATCAGGATGACAATGATGGTCAAGACAGAGATATTTCAACACAGCATTTACAGATAGAGAAGTCAAAATTCATCAAGAGAAACTGGGAAATCAGGGGTTATCAGCAAACGGGGGATGGTTCCCCTGTTCCTTTCTGTCTTTTTGCTGAGAATGTAGCTCTAGCAACTGGAACACTGGATTCTCCTGCCCACCTGGAAGTTGAAGGGGAAGATTCTCCTTTTGTATTTCATTCTATGCCTGAATTCGGAGCTGCTATAAACAAAGGAAAGTTTCGTGGCAAAGTGGATCCAGTGTTAATTGTAGGTTCTGGTCTTACTGCAGCTGATGCAGTACTCTGTGCTTACAACAATAATATCCCTGTGATTCATGTATTTCGCAGACGAGTAACTGATCCAAGCTTAATTTTCAAACAGCTTCCCAAAAAGCTTTATCCAGAATACCATAAAGTCTATCATATGATGTGCACGCAGTCATATTCTGTAGACTCAAACCTTTTGTCTGATTATACCAGTTTTCCTGAGCACCATGTGCTTTCCTTTAAGTCGGACATGAAATGCATTCTTCAAAGCGTCTCTGGATTGAAGAAAATATTTAAGCTCTCTGCAGCAGTAGTACTGATAGGTTCTCATCCTAATCTGTCTTTTCTGAAGGAGCAAGGTTATTACCTGGGCCATAAATCAAGCCAGCCAATCACATGTAAGGGTAATCCTGTGGAAATAGATGCATATACCTATGAGTGTGTTAAAGAAGCCAACCTTTTTGCATTGGGCCCTTTGGTTGGAGACAATTTTGTTCGATTTTTAAAGGGAGGGGCACTGGGTGTTACACGCTGCTTAGCTACAAGACGGAAGAAAAAACATTTATTTGTTGAAAGAGGAGGAGGAGATGGGATAGCGTAAAGCAAATTTATAAGCAATTTATATGGACCGTTTTCCATTAAAAATTTGTAATAGTGGTTTTGCAGTGTAATGGCTTGCATTTTCTGGACTTGAATTAACTGGAAGAGAGCTACAAGTTGTTGTAACTTTATTTTTTAAAGTTACAAAAAAGTGGGGTCCTGATTTACAGTGTAATGTATCTAAGGTGTCACTGTCAGACAAACACTGCCAATTTGGTATACTTTAAGCCCTCACTTAACTAAAATCTTTTATTTCAAGACTTTTTATGATCATTTTGATTATTTCTTATGTTTCACTACAAAATATTTTATTTTTGAATCTGTAAAGCCAGTCAGTAGGCCAGAAATTGTCCCAATATACATTGAGTCACCCTGATGCTCAAAGGAAGTTCCAAAGACCAGTAGCATTGTCTTCATTTGTAGCTTATTAGAAATGTATTCTCAGGCCTGCAACAGACTTACTGAGTCAGAATCTATATTTTAACAAGATCCTTGAATATATATGCTCATTAAAGCTTGAAATACACTGGGCTAAAAAAAAATGGGATATATAAGGTATATGTGCTGGGAGTGGGGTAGAGAAAGAGACATTTGCAACTCAGGTTTTATTTATTTTGAAATTATCAGTTGTATAATACTAATTTATTACCAAATATAATGGCCTTTAAAACTATTTTTATTGACCTCTTGATACTTAACATTCTTAGCTTCCAATAATTTAAACCATCTTAACTTCTAATAAACAGTCTAATAATGTTGTCATGTACTTAGACAACCAGAAATATCTGCCAAGATTTTTTTTTTGGAAATTCATTATGTATTAACCACCATAACAATCTTATTTGCAAATCAATAAATTGTGAAGGGAATGACGTCACCTCTGTGAACACTTAGTTTCTTATCACTGAAACTAAAAAATTTGGGCATACTTGTAATAATCCTATAATTTGGGCATAATGTAATGCTATTTGGATATTGGCAGAACTATTAAAGGTTAAATTTAAAAAGTTAAAAACCTGTCTTTTCCATTTCTGAAATGATTACTTTGACATTTGTTCATTGAAGAACTCATCCTGATTAATTTATATGCTCTAGATTATCTTCATTTGGGTGTGCACTATTTTCACAGAAATCCCACAGATTTTAAGACTAGGTGAAAGCCTTAAATTCTCCATAACAAATTAAATTTCTCAATCTTTTAATTATTTTTTTTTTGGTGAAATTTACTTCCTTTGGAAGTAAAGATGTTTATTAAACATTCCATATTAAAATTAAAAAATTAAAATGTTATTATTTCTGTCCATCTGATTGCCATGTTTATGTGCTTTCAGTATCATACTTCACATTAAAATATTGTTTAGAATATATTTGCTCAATAACTAGCTGCTTTAGATGAATTGGTAAATGCTTACACTCTTGGTAATTGCTGTGGCTATGTTTAGCTTGATTTTAGAAATTATGTTATTCATCTTTAGGCTCTTATCTGATTACTTTTTCAAGCTGATTTTCCATCTGTTGAAATGGTACAGTGTCCTCTAACTGCACTTGAACACTTTCTTGCTTGCCTATTCTTTGGCCCTCTGAATGAGTTGGACTGGATTTTTTAAAATGTTACTTCTAAATTTAAAATGGCATTGTTACAGTTTCTAGGGGAGGGCTAAGTGTTGACATCCTCTATCTCAAAAAGTTTGCTTTTTACCAACTGATAGCATTTTTATGATGTATTCACACACAAAAACAGGTAAACTAGGTCTTTAAATCTGGTGGGGATAATTTCATCTCTTGTAAACCTCTCATTTCCCTAGCTTTTCCCATGTTATATTTAATATTAAAGCCTTAATATAATTCCAAATACTGTTCAGTATCAACTATTCAGGGAAAGAAGCGCTAAATAATTGACTATTCCTAATTCCTTAAAAGTCCAGTTGTGAAAAGAAGATTTAACAGACTCTAGGATTAAAAAAAAAAATGATAGAATAAAAGATTTAGTTATAACTTTCAGGAAATCCGAGAATTTTATTGAACTTTTTATATCTAAAGTTTTAATTGTACTATATTTTCAGAATTTTTAAGTATTTAAAACATGCATGGTCCATGAAGTTATGGAAATTTTTAAATTATGGTATTAAAGCAAGTTTCATTAAGTCCTAACCTCAGGAACACTAAGGTACCTAGAATGAGATAAAACTTAAAACCCAACTTTATTACAAAAGCTACTTATTGCATAAAATTATTTCAGTCAAAGCAGATAATAAGTTCTTTCAAACTGAAATATATTCCTGGGGGTAGGGGAAGAAGGGTCACAGTACCTAAAATTTACCTGAAAAAAAAAAAAATTTGAATGCTATCCCCACCAACCCCCCTCAACCCATGCCCTCAAGAAAACAGGTGTCTGGGAATGAGCACAGCAAGAAAGTGATAAACTCTAAGAATTAAAAACTTCTCTAAAATTTAAAGGCTAGTTTCCTGATTTCAGTCAGGGTGGAATGGGAATTGGACATACACTTTACCTTAATCAACTGTTTAATAAATATAAAGCAGTGCTTCCACACAATGGACATCAGCCTATTCAAAGTTTTTAGGCAACATTGGTGAGCTCTACTTTCAAATTTCTGCCTGAGGACAATTTCAAAAAAACAAGAAGCGGAGTTTTCTCCAGGTGGAAGAAAACACAATTCGGGTTCTAGTTGGAATTTACTGAATGGGGTACTTAAGAGCTGCACAGCAGCAGGTCCAGAAATTTGCAGAATGATCCTCAAATATCTTTCAATTATGAACAGACTGTAACCTTCAGCTGAGGATGAACAGGCTTGATTTCTGAAGGTTACAGTTTTAGAAGGCATTGGAGCTGTGTTCACACAGAGTACTGCAAGATCTTGTTGAAAGCCCCAGGCATTCAATTGAGACCTCACAAAGACTAGGCCTTGGGAATAGTTATTCTAAATCTAGGTTAGCCTGAAACTAAGCTTTAACAGGATCTCAACAGGATCAAACTCACTTGCCAGTAAATTATCTGCTAGCATAAAACTTGACACTAATAAATATTAGGTGGGCTGACAAAATATATTCAAAAGTACTAAAGAAAAATGTTAATCTGCAGGTGGAGAATCTCAGGAAAAAATTCAAAAACAAATGAACAAGCTACAGTTGAAAGATAAGTTTGGCTTAACATTATTCAGTACATTGCCAGAGAAAGATCAATGATGTTAAGGTTAATAGAAACTATGCAAATAGAAGCATAGTTTGAAAAAGCAATGACTTGGGCTAAATAACAAATGCTCTAACATGAGTAGTTTGAGTCCAGATGGAGAAAAGAGATACTGTAGCAGGGAAATATATTTGGAGATGCTGAAAATATTCAAAATTTGATTTAGAAAAATAAAGAGCAACTACAAATCTAAGACACTCAAAGGAATATTCAATACAAAGGAAACTACATCTAAGCCCTATCACAAACTGCTTAAGAGCAGAGAGAAAACAAATCAGGAAATATATATAAAACAGGAAACAATTAGATGAATAACTGACAGAAAATGCAATCAAGACAGTGGGCATGTCTTTAATAAAGTGCAGAAAAAAAACAAACTATATCCAGTGAGAAAAAATCCTTTAAAACCAAAATGAAATAAAGCCGTCTTTTGGGTAAATGAAAGCTGAAAAATCTGTTACCAGAAGAACTGCATTACAAGAAAGGTTAAAAGCAATTTTTCAAGTTTTGTGGGTATATGTGGATATGTATATCTACATGAAAGGAAGAGGACTAGAAATGATTAAAAAATCATTCGTAATTTTTCTAATTTCCTACTTAAAAGCCATTTGACAGTGGTAAAAGGGTAAACAGCAGTGTTCAACCAGAATATTTAAAAGAAAAAACTGAAAAACTAGTATTTAGACTAAGTATACACATGCACACACATAAAATTATAGCATAAAAAGAACAGTGAAAATATACTTAGGTGTACATTATAAAAAGTGTAGTATGTTATAAATTATACTACAATGTCTCTCCGTATAGCAAACTACTAAGCAAATAACAGTTAACTATCATTTTTGTAGGAAATGACTAAAAAGTGATATGCAAACAAATTTTAAATATACATTAAATCTTGAAAAGATCGTTAAGAAATAAGTCATATATAAGAAATAAGTATCAGAAGGAAAAGAAATAAATAACTAGGACAGTAATGAAAGAGAGACTTTTTAATTTTTTTCCCTTTTATACTTTTAGAATCTTGAGCTGTGACTATATTATTTGCGAATAAAAACATTAAAAAAAATTACTGCAAAAGTTGTGATGACAAACTGAAAACAACAAGTAACTTTCACAAACAAAAGGAATGGAGTTTTGGGCATTTTATTTAACAAACTTAAGCCACGAAATATTTGTAATGTCAATCTCTTCTACATTTAAAAGCATGTAATCCCAGAAACTTGAAGTGTGTGATGATAAATGTTTTTGGTGGCTTCTTTAGGAAATCTCAGTTATCTTTTTCTTTTCACATTAGGATTATATCTGCAAAGAAAGAAATGGGCTTAAATGGTATCTAGATAAATTATAATAGTTCTTTCCCTTTTTATGGTAAAGGGTTTTCAAAATACAGTCACACTTGGCAAACAGTAAGAATGTCAATTTTATCTTTAAGTCAGATATCAAGCAGTGACACATTTTTACTTTCTCTTTTTTAATGTTATTTTGATGAACATTATGATAAAAAAAATCTTTCAAAGCCTTAAATAGTAAGAAAAACAATAATCTGAAAAGAAATATATTTATACATTTACCAGTATGGCTTCAAAAATTTATCTCCTATGACCACTAAACATAGTTGGGTAACTACATAGTCTCATTTGACTACTTACCAAAAATCAGTATGGTTTGTCAACACTTTTACCAGTGAGTTAAATTGTCAATAGTCAAATTAGACCATGAAAATAGTGGCTGTAAGATACTCAAAAAATACAGCACCTATTGCCTTCTGCCTTTAAGTTTGGGAAAATGTTATTCTCACCTAGTCAAAACCTACCTGTAATATAGTGTTTCATGAGCATTTGAAAGGAAATTATTATAAGGTTGTTGGGCCTATAGAAATGCTCAAAGTATGGAAATCAGAATTATAATCACTCAACATAAGTCTTCTAAACCTCCCACAAAAGCCTGTTTTGAATCTCTAATCTGGTCTCCTGTTTTTATGCAAACAGCCTGGCATTTTACTTGACTTAGTTCAAAACCTACTCATTCATAATTCTATGCAGAGCTAAATTATCTCACAAATTTATAAGCCAAATTTACCCAGCTCTGGAACATTTTTGCCTGAATGCACCATATAAATTTTAAGTATCTCATGATATAGTCCAACAGAACCAACCCCAAGCCTTGGCGCTCAATAATAAAGAGGTGCCCAAATAATATGAGACATATATTAAAACAAAATATCTTTAGGTGAAAGAAATATATTTACTTCTAAGAACAGGAGAAACAAATATTTGCTTTTTATAAATCTCTATGAATAGAACTGAATTATATATATATATATATATATCTCAAAAATTCAGAGAAAGCCGAAATGAAACTTTACCTAAAGAGATCATCGGCAAGAGACTCTTCCTTTGCATGTTGATTTTGCACCTGTCAAAATTAACATAATTTCAAACATTTGCTCAGTGATGAATGATGAATATGTAAGTTAATGCCCCACTACTCTTAGTGTCATAGTCATCTTTAAGATCTTCAATGTCCGGGAGGTCTTAAGGTTTAGGAGTTCTTACCTTCTGAAGCCTTACCTATTCAAGGTCTTTGCCATTTTTGCATCAAGCCAAGATTAATGAAAAAGTACTCTAAGTATGCTACTTTTTCTAGTCAATGTCCTCTCAAAGACAACCAACTTAAAACATAGCTTGTTGAGTTTTTTAAAACCTTCTTTCATGCACAATCCTTTTACTAAATGAAATTCTAATGCTTTGAGAGTTCAGACCACACTCAAATGGGTTTAGAGGCAAATGTTTACACCTTGCAGAATAGCTCTACAGGTAAAGTGGTTCTTTTCTTCACAGTTCTAAATCGTGGCTCAGAAGCTCCTGTGATGCATTACTTCACCCATAAAGTAATTTTAAACACAAAGTCATCAAACTTCTAAAGTGCCCTTGAGCATTAAGACCAAAGAAACTTCTATTCTGGGGTCTGTTTGCCTTTAGTGCAGCTAGAACCGTGCCATTCAAAACCCATCTATCCAAGAAGCACAAACTTTTGCATCCAACTCTTAAAATGGGAAAGCCTCTCTATAATCTGACTCCATTCTACTTTCCTAATTGCCTCTCCCTGTCTTCATGAACTGTGTATATAGAGTTGAAAGTGAATCACAAAAGAAGAAAAACCAGAAACAGAACATTCAAACATATGACCAACTTCCTTATAAGTATCTTGTGACCATCTCTGCTTTTGTTTATGTTCTGGCTCTGCCCAGAAAATTACCTCCTTTTTCTTTTGTTCCCATCTGACCACCTTGAATAGTTCAATCACCCAGTGATTATTTAGTACCTACAATGCATCAAGGAATATGTTCTTCACTTCTTTAAGATTTCTAACCCTCATTTGAAAAAAAAAAAAAAAAAGTATGTATAAAAAATTCTCACAAAACCTCAGCTACATAGTTATTGGACATATTTATCAATTTCTACCTTCTGTTATAATTACCTATTACTATCATCCCCTCACTAAAGACTTCAAGTTCCTTGATGACAGATACTCTATTTCTGCTAATAATGTACATTTATGTACTTCAAGATACTATCTTAGATATTTTTTTAAAAATAGCATTCAATCTTCCTATAAATTCATTGCTATTATGAAAGCACTATGCTAATTTTAACCAGTAAGAGGACAGAGAGGTTAACTAATCTGGCAAAAAGATCAAAAGTTAGACAAACTTAGATTTGACTGGGTGTGTCTTAGTTCTTAACTGGTTATTCCATGGCTTCGAAGTTTTTGGAAGGGCTCAGAAGGATAATTGCAGAGATTCAAATTTATACAATGATTTTACCCTCATACAATGAATGTCAAAATGAAACTATCATTTCTTTTCACATTTTCTAGTTGGTATAGCACAACATGATTTTCATATACCAGCTGTCAAAAAAGCTGCTGCTATCATTATCCTTGATATTGTTAGATGCTTCCTGGCAGGGGATGATAATCTTCAAGTTCAAAGACAGCAAAGAGAAACCAGCAAGGAAACATTTTTATTTTATATTTCTTGGTAAAAACATTAAGTAAAATAGGGTTAAGAAATAGAAATCTTTGTACTAATGTCATTTTTTCAAGACTTTGATGAAACTACATCACATAGTCTTTTCAAAATTCAAGTCAGGTTGGAGATAGAGTTCAAATAATTTGATTTGATACATAGTGAAAATATCCCAATGCAAGGAATGTTCAGGAACTGACACAGTGATTATGAAAATTAATATTGGTCTGCAGCAGAAATAGAGAAAGGACTGAAAAAAGAAAAGCAGGTAATACACAAGAGTAGGTGGGAAAAGCCAACAAAAGTAAGCTAGCAAGACAGCAGCATATTATATATTATATATAGAAGCTATTGCCATGAAAAAGAAAGCCAAGTCTCTTATCTTAGTAAAGTTCCCCCAGAGCATCTAAAAGCATTCAAAGGAAGAGAAGAACTTTGGTAAATTAAATCCAGAAAAGAGACTCTCTCTCTCTCTCTCTCTCTCTCTCTCTCTCTCTCTCTCTCTCTCTGATTTCTAATGACATGAACAAAAGCTAGAAAAAAGTCAGCAAGTGTTCCATTCTTCCCTCAACTCTCCTCATTTGAGAACAAACATAAAACCTGACAACCATAATTATTCAAGATTAAAGGCACAACTCCAGGCATGTGCAGTTTAATTACCAAACCCAGGATTGTAGCACTGAGTTTCAGTCAAGTCCTTCCTTTATTCAGCTCAGTGTCTGCAGACAGCAGAAGCTAGATGGTTATGCTATGGACCTTTGGCTGAACATGCTGTCAAACTCATGGTGAAATACCAGGACAACCTGTTCTTCACAGGTGAGCTAGGGAGGTGGGGGTAGTTTTAATAAAAACCAATTTTTGTCTTTTGAATGTAATCCTTGTATAAAATGGCACATGATGCTTCACAAACAAACTCTATCCGAACTTTAAACATCGGCAAGAAGAAAAACAGAGAAAGTATTTCATGATTGGAGGGATGAAAGAGATAAGAACAAAATATGCAAAAGATATGATTCAGAATCTAGTCTACAAGAAAGAATGACCTAAAAATAAGTAAAAAAAAAAAAAAAAAAAGGAAAGCAATAAAATAAGAACAGAAAGTTTTATTTTAAAAAATGAAATAAAAAATAAATGCTAAGTGAAAATATGAGAACCATAGTAACACTATTTCAAAATTTAGTTAATTAGGTTAATTAGTTGAGCCATTTTGGTCAGGAACTTTGGAGGATGTAGATGTGAGCCATGTGAGCTTGGCCATGTGGCCAAGGCTTGGGGCCTTGCAGCCTTTGGCTGGTCCAGCCTAGTAGCATGTGTTAAAGGAAGCTAAGGAGTTTGGAGAAATGAACTCTGTGTTGGAGTTTGTCTCGCTGAGTTTGACTTGTGTCTGAGAGAGGCGGTGTGAAAGCCAGTCTGAGAAGAAAATGAACTTTGTTGCTTCCAGTACTAAGGAGCTTCTTTCTACTACCTGGAGGAAGACAAAGGGAAGACAGCATGGAGGAGTTGGAGCACATCAAAGGAACAAGCCAAAGGAGAATATCTTTGATGAGTGAAGATGAACTGACTGACTGAATGTTGGTGAGATGATCAGGACTAAGAGACTGAGGGTTTTTGGATAATCTGGGGGAAGGACTTCAGACAATGTTGAGAAAGGTTTTGGACAATGTTGAAGCAATCGGAGTATTCTAATGTTTCTTATTGCAGTAATTAGGAAATCACTTTGTTTAGTAATAAACACTGGACTCTGTAATAGTAATAAACGTCTGCAGTCTGAAAAAAAAGAATAGGTAAAACTGTACAATGTTTCAGATAATTTTATAAGTAACCTCTTCTTTAATCCTCACAAAAAGTCTGTGAAGTAGAGGTATTGTTATTGTTCACATTCTGCACAGGAGGAAAGAGCAATATAAAGTAATTTTCCCAGGTCACATAGCTGATGAGGATCAGCAGACACAACCATATTCTGAATCTTTGACACAGTGAATAGCTTCAGAAAACCATAATAAATGCAGAGAAATGGATGTGGAAAGCAAAACTGATCTAATAAAAGGTGAACTGTGTCTTAAATCTCTATATTTATGAGTCCAGCAAATATAAAATGTATTTAAATATGCAACAGATTATAGTAACGTAAAATAAAACTAAGCTATACCTGCAAATCAAAATTGTATACTGTATTCCACAAAAAAATTAATGGAGAATAATGAGCACTATCTTTTAATCATTATTAACTTTTCAAGTTCTTTGCAGACACATAGGTCACCTAAAATGGAGAAAAATTAGGCTGTGGGGGAGGGCAATTAGAGGAAGTATGAACAATTTCCTTACTGTTGACACCAGGAAATCAACAAATATTATTTAAAATTGAAATGTGCAGTTTAAATCAAATACTGAGTCTAACCTGGAAGCATTTTCCATATTTTCACCACTTAGTCTTAAGGGATATTGGGACATAAAATATCTTTGAGGAAAGAAACACACAAATCAGCAAAATTTTATTTTATCTCCTTCTATCAATTCCTCTTCATTCCTTCCCACTCTGTACTTGCCTCTAACTCCTCCTCAATAAAGAGATGTCTGGAATATTATTTGTGTAATGTCAAAGTAGACCATTTCTGTGCTTTCAGATTTTAACTTCTTTATCCTTTTATGTACTGCCATTATTCTTTAGAGCACATTTATAAAATAAAGCAAATCATACTTTCAAAAAAAGAGAGAGGATGTGATGTCCACTCTTCCCTTTTTTTGACATTATCCTGAGTGATTTTTCTAACAACTACATTCTTGAATAACCTTCCTAACAATTTCTTGATTAGAAAACCGTTTTTAAAAAATAGAGTATCTCAAACCCACCCACAAATAAAGAAAAAAAAAAAAAAAAAAGACCCCTGAGAGGTTACTGTGTGCCACTGCCACCTTTTGCCCTGCCCTGTGGGTGTCTGAAAACAGTAAAAATTTAGGTACACTTTGATGTCTGCATGAGGACTGTAATAAAACACCCCAGCACTAAATTCTACAACACAAAAGAAGGCAGAGAAAAAACTTGCTTATTTTATCCTGGCAGAGGATGAAGTAAAGACTGAAAATCTCACCTAAAATTTATCATGACAAGGAGGCTTTCACTTAAGTTTCTGGTTGATACATACATATATATATATATATATATATATATATATATATATATATATATATATATATATATATATATATATATATATATATATATATATATATATACTACCTAAGTGATACCAAAAGAAGGAAAAAAATCACAAGATGAATTAAAGTGGTCTCATATTAGTTGGATAAGACTGGAATTTTCCACAGATGAAGTACTAAGAAAAATGTATAGTTTACTTTCAAAGATCACAAGGCCTATACTTGAAAATAAGGTATATCATAGAGAAAATAAGCAAAAACAGATTGACAAACACCCTAGGTATTGGTATTATTAGACAAAGAACATGAAAGAGGAACTTAAAAACATCAGTCAGTAGAGGACAAGAAGACTTAGAAAAGAATGAACCTTCCAGAAATAAAAAAAGGTCCAATTAAAAAATCAACATGGATGAATGAAATACCAACCAGACAGCACACGACAGAAAGCACTAAATTAAAATCAAAGTGGAAAAGGAAGTTAGCTTACGTCAAACAGGTGTTCAAGTGGATAACAGAGAAAGTAAGGGTAATATTCAAGAAAATTATAAGAAATTCTTAGAAATGATGAAAGGTAATTCTTAGATTTAGGAAATCCATTCAAATAATAAGTAACTGATATGTTTTTAATATGAGTGTCTGACTCTACAATACCATCAGTGTATGACCATTCTTTCGATCAGTTTCCTTTTAATTTTTATAGGTAAATTTAGGAGTCCCTTAAAGAAGTGTTGTGGAAAGATACAGATTAAGCTTAATACTCTATAATGCAGGTGCAGGTGTTTTCCTGAATAATCTTAAGTGGGTTAAGTTTGATTTTATGAAGCATATGTTTTAAGGGAAACACAAGAGGCCAAAATACAAATCAAGCAAGTTGCCTGGGCTTCCTTTCTACTGACCTCCATTTCCTGCTTTAACCAATCTTCTAGTTCTGCATTCCTTCGATTATGATGAGCTCTTAGATCTGATCCTCCAATGATGTGTGGAAGTTTTCCTGCTCCAGGGTATGTAACCTATTAGATATAAAAGGTTAAACACTAACTGTATTAACAAATTAAGATTACCATTTTTTAAAAAGATTTAACAAAAGCAAAGATTACAAATCACATATAACCAAGAGCCAAAGATAGGTCTATTTCTGACTAATGAAAGTAACAGATAACTCTTCACTAGATTGATAAGGTTTTACACTAATCATCCACCCACCCACCCCTCCCTCCCTCCCTCCCTCCCTC